>MDKH01235075.1:0-14265 GCA_005239495.1 Nicotiana undulata
AAGAACTGGTCCCACTGACCTCCGAAATCAATCACACAAGCCCTGAGCATATCCTCCAGACTCTAGGGTAATTTTTGATTTATTTATATAATTAGTTCATGGCTCGGTTTAATTAATTATTTATTATTTATACTGTGAATTATTTATTTAAAGCCATTGGATTAAGTATTAATTTAAAATTATTTTATCCTGTTTAAATGGTGAATTAAAGGAAATAGTTAAGAGAACTCTGACATTGGCTTGCCTAGCAACTGTGGTGTTAGGCACCATCACGATCCCTAAGGTTGGGAATTCGGGTCGTGACAGTGTGGTTGCGTCGTTATTTTATCTTTTTCTCTCATCTCACCCTTCATTATTATTAAATAATTTTATTTTATCATTTATCTTACTTTTTTATACAATAAATTTACCCAGTATCATAATTATTTTTATGATACTGTAAGTTTATTCTTTATATTGTTGGTGCGTGATATCATGAAACAACACCAAACGATACAATCTATCCAAACATAGTATTAATAAAACGATACATTACAATACAATACGATACGATACGATACATTATGAAACAGTGTGTAACAACCATCCAAACAAGTTGTTAAGCTAATAAGGCAAGGGAAATCTTTTTAAAGTCGTGTTGGTGCTTCTTTACGATATTTGTTGCTCAAAATTATAACAATTGTTATAAATAGTATTTTATTTATGGTGAATGTCTTTATTTTTTAGAGATTTTAGGGTTTGTTATTTGGTGGCTAAGTCACTTTTTTCCTATAAATAGAGAGGTTATATTTCATTGTAATTGATCTCATATCAATAAGAATTCTCTCTCTATTTTTCTTTGCAATACTCTTATTCTTCTTTTATTGTTCAGAAAAGGGTTCAAAATGCCCTTAAACTATTGGAAAAGGTTTAAAAATACCATTCATCCATCTATTGGGCTAAAAATACCACTCCATCCACTTTTTTGGTTCACTTATGCCTTTTGACCGTTAGGTCAATGCTAAATTAAAAATAATTATTATTAACTTAAAAAAACTTATTTTGCACAATATTTTCATTTTTTTAAAACTAATGCACCAATAGTCCACTAATTTAGTAAAGTATTCTTATTTCTTATTTTTAAAATTTTTACAAAAAACAATTCAGTTTTTACAACAAAAAAAATTCATTTTTTTTAAAGAATTCATTTTGTAAAAACAGAAAAAAATGTTTTTAATAAAATATTTCGTTTTTTAAAAACTGAAAAGAATATTTTCAACAAAATATTTTCGTTTTTGAAAAATATTTTTCTTTTCATTTTTTTTAAAGCATTTCGTTTTATTTTCGTTTTTCAGCTTTTTTTAAGTAAAAATATTTTCGTTTAAAAAAAAAATGAAAACAATGAAAAAAAAATATTTTTCAAAAACGAAAATATGTTTTTCAGTATTTTAAAAAATGACAATATTTTATTAAAAACATTTTTTTTCTGTTTTTACAAAAACAAATTCTTCTGTTTTTACAAAAAAAATGCTTTTTTTATTTGTAAAAACTAAAAACTGGAAGAAAAAAAGAAGAAGAAGAAGAAGAAAAAGAAGACTTTACTAAATTAGTGGACTATTGGTGCATTAGTTTTAAAAAACAAAAATGTTTTGCATTTTTTTTAAAGTTTTACAAAAAGAATAATTATTATTTTTAATTTAGCATTGACCTAACGGTCAAAGGGCATAAGTGAACCAAAAAAGTGGATGGAGTGGTATTTTTAGCCCAATAGGTGGATGAAGGTTATTTTTAAATCTTTTTCAATAGTTTAAGGGAATTTTGAACCCTTTTCCGTTTATTGTTTTATAACATGTTATCAGCACGAGACTCTAACCAATTGAGTAGAAGTTTTGTTCCATGACCTTCCTGAATAAATTATGGATTTAAGGTAAGTATTTTACCTTATGTTTCTCTTTTAAATTCTTGATATTCTATAATTAGATTTTTTAAATACAAGCAAAGACAATAAACTTTGATTGTAACTCTAATAGAGTTAGCAAGAAATTATAACCACCTGATGTGGTAAAATTTCTATGTCTTATCATGATCAAATTCATGTATGATTGTGACAAGAAGTGAAAACTCGTCCCATTGAATTTACTTCATTCTCATTCCTTTAGAAGAATGTGATAGCAATATGTGATAAGTCTGAAATAAGATAAAATATTATCGTGAAGGTATCAATGGATGTGGACGTGGCAATAGACGAAATTATAATCGTCATCATTGTGATAATGAGAATAATAAGGGTTCTCAAAATAATCCTTCACTCTCTGAAAGTAATATTTGTCATCGATTTGACATGAGATTTTGTAAAGCACATATAGATGATTATGGTCCATTCATGATGTGCATGTGACAACATCTTATATATGAATACATATTCAATTTGGGAAGAATATGAACGCGCTAGTGGTAATGGATATACCACATTAATATCTAGAAAAAGGTTTGAGATGAAATAAGAAAATAATTTCATTATTATGGCATGAATGGTCATTGATCACGTACTTATTGTGATTAACCGAAATATTATGACAATGCGATAATTACATGGAAAAAGTAATAAAACCAACATTGTTACCTATAATTATTTTGACAATGACCATAATGGTATAACTTTCTCCTTGAAAGAGATATTCACCATATGGATGTAGATGAATATGTGGTAGTACAAAATTAATTGAAAGCTCTTGAAGAGCCAATTATACCATTTTGGAGAAATAAAATTGATTATCAATAAGGTATTATGTCGTAGTAAGTCTCAAAGAAACTTATTTAGTTTCTAAAGTATTCGCGAAAGCGGTGATTATATTAAGACTATAAATACTAAAAATATTTAATATCTTCTATTACTACAACTTATAGCGGGGTAATATGCATGTGAAAAGCTACCCGCTTTATTCTCCAATTTGTACAACATAAATAAAAGAATCTCACAGTAAGTTTATTGATATAACAACTCATATCATAATAAACTTGGAGTTTATTAATAATTGCACACGTCATGGTGTAAACCTGAAGTTATCAATATTAATAATTTATATAGTTGCCATAATCAGTTTTGCCATATCAATTTAAGTATGATGTGCAATAATAAAAGAGAATTCATATGGGTAAAAATTAAAGAACTAGAATGTTCTTTAAGAATTCTCTTATGTTGCTCGTTCTCATTAGTTAATAGACCAACTAAAATTGGAATTGCATCCCATGAATGCTGGAAATATAAAAGGTGAATATGGGCTCATTCATCTTCCATGTATACCACATAAGATGCATCTATGATATGATTACATGTGTCATTATTATTAACCCGCAACATGGTGTTTGCGAGGTAACTTGCTCAATAATTTAATTCCGAGCATACTTTCCGGATTTTCTCTTCAAGACAGTTCATCTTGATAAGTTGGTTTACATCACAGTTGGTTTAGCAAAATAGTTTATTGAGTGCCTCCACTTAATAGCTAAATTATTACTATGAGAACAAAGTTATTTATATTAGTTTGATATACATTATATACTTCAAGTTCACATTTGCTTGTACGAGGATCTAGATATATTCATTCTGCATATCACTTTTCAGCTGCCTATTTTCTTCCCCTAAAGTTGGGATCACCAACACATATCTCAACCTTCTTTGGGAACCCATCTTGTGCATTGTGGTGGGATAATTAATCATATAGCACATCCATATTTCTAGACGAAAATTATTTGGTTCCTGACCTTGAACCAATAAGATAGGGAAAATTTATCATAACTTGTTGGCTAGATGCTTACAAGTATTGTTGTATATTAAATAACACCTCATGCCAAATTTATATTTGGGAGTTTTGTTCTCATAACCAATGATTGAGCTTAATTGGAAGCATACAGTTTTTGCTAAACCAACTTGGATTTAAACCAGCGTTATCAAGATAAATCATCATAATTTATATTCTGGAACTGTGCTCTAATAATTTGAGCAAGCAACCTTGCAAAAGCCAAATTGCAAGTTGATAACAAACTCACATGTGACCATAGAATAGATGCATCTATTTTAATCATATAATAGTAAATAGTCCACGTGACAGATGATTGTGCCCATATATTAATTTAGACTCAAAAGCATGAAATTCCCCTATTTAATCAACCATTTTAGCCTACTTTGAAATATCTCAAAATACACCCTCGGGCCCACATGCTCGGGTTCCGAAAATTCTCGAAGGAAATATTTACCCATAACCTAAGGATCATTAATATATAATGTTTGTATGATTGCATAGCTAGTTAGTGGGTAATTTCCTAAACTCTCATGAAGCCCTAGGTTTTTGCTAACCTTTGATTTACATTAATTAGGGTGTTAATCTACCTAGGAATTCACGTATTAAACCAACATTAGGGTGGAAATTACTTACCTCTTAGTAGCTAAGTCGCTGGTCCCTTTTGCATGCCCAAAATCGCCCAAGGAAGAAGGTGTAATGTTCAAAAATGGAGGTTTTCCTGTATTTTAAAATACCTCTCTGCCTACAGGGATTCTGCACCTGCGGCTCAAGGACCGCACCTGCGGTCTCGCATTTGCGAGGATCACCTCGCACTTGCGAAATTGGACACAGGGACCTGGGCTCGCACCTGCGGAGAGGAACCCGCACCTGCGGCTCCGCTCATGTGGAATATGATCCGCACGTGTGAGGAATGGCAACCTCACCTGGGGCCGCACTACGACCCAAATTTCGGAGTCGTGATGGCGAATGTCGTGGAACCAGGCCAGCCACCTAACTATAAGGGTTCTAGGGTCGGTTATTAGAGAAAATGCTTATTTTTAATAAATCCAAATCATTAATAGTGGAAAATTCATAATTTGGAAACAATTTAAGGAAGGAAAACAAAATTCAAATACTACAGCCTCGGATCCGGTGTCACGCAGTCATGAGCTACTAATACTTAAACAAAACCCACAAGAAATGACCAACATAGTCTGAAAGTAAATACGACAGGTAGAAAAGAAAGAGATGACGAGATCACAGTCGCCAGTTGCTACCTCGTCAACTCCGATGAAACTGCTGTGACTCACTGACCAGAGCTGGATCTCAATGTACCTGGATCTGCACACGAGGTACAGGGTATAACGTGGGTACACCAACTCAATAAGTAACGAAAACAACCTATGGGCTGAGAGGTAGTGACGGACCAAACCTCCGATAATTTGAACAACAACATATAGTTTGAACATGACAGTAATATAGTAGGAAGTAAGCGAAATGCACCGAGTTATGTCTGTAAACTTGCATATGTTCGTGTAAAATCAGGAATGCTATGTATACAATATCCACTCTCATAAGGAAGTCCACTCAGTACTCGAATTAGCCATCAGGCCCAGGGAAAATCCATCCCAGAATATGGATAAACATAGTGACATAGTCACTCGGTACTGAGGAAAAAGATAGGCCAATCCAGCCCCACGGAGAAGATCCATCTCCGGAACAAGACACCACGGAGAAGATCCATCTCCGGAACATATCACTCGGACAAGATCCATGTCCAGGGAAGATCCATCCCTCAATATCTGTGCGCTCACTGGGGGTGTAAAGACTCCGGAGGGGCTCCTATAAGCCCAAGCGCTATATCAAACCAACGAAGGTATGATTCAAGGATCGCTGCGGTGTGCAGTCCGATCTCATAACTGTCTCAAAAATCCGGCTCTAGGCCTCACTCAGTCAATACCTTCAAGTCTCACTCACAATGCTCTCAAATATGTATATTTCAGCCCAAACAATGATAATGCAATATAACTAAAAAATACTGAGACTGAGGAATTAAGATGTATGCTACAACAGGACTGAGTGCATGATAGTAAATAACTACAGATAGAGACAACAACAATTGGCTGTTTCAGTCTAAACACATTGGCATTAAGCCTTAGCAATTACACTTATCATGATTTCTAATATGTTCAAGGAAATCTCCACCTTCTCAGTACAAGTATCAGTGTGAATCAACCATTAGACAATGTCATGGGATGAGCCAGGCTACAAACATTTGGTGAACGCCCGCATGCCCGTCACTTGGCAAGTGTGTCACCTTATTTACATCATTTATCAGATAATTTGGGGTTTCGAACCCTCAGTTACAAGGTTGAAGATGTTACTTACCTCAAAACCGACTAAAATACTACTCCGTAGTGCCCTTGCCTTGAAATTCGACCTCCAAGCGCTCCAAATCTACCAACAATCAAGTGTACATCATTATTATATGCTAAGAGGTGAATCCTAATCAAAATACTCAAAAATCCCGAAATTGATCACACCCGCCCCCCGAGCCCACGTCTCGGAATTCGAAAAAATTTACAAAACTGAAATCCTTATCTTCACCCGAGTCTACCCATATCAAATTTACCAAAATCCAACCACAATTACCCCTTTAAATCATCAAAAGAGTCTCCCAACTTTTCTTCCCATATTTCTCAATTTCTACTTTGATTCCACAAATTACATGGAAATAATCAATAGTAATTCGTGAAATTAGTCCAAAAACGATCAAGGAATACTTACCACAATACTACCACTGAAAATCTCTCCAAAATCTCCCTTCTCCCGAGCTCTCTAATGGAGTTTTGAAAAATGGCTAAAAACCCTCATTTTTGAACTTAAAGTTTCTGCCCAGCGATTTCCTTCTACGCGATCGCAGACATCCTGTCGCGATCGCGAAGAGTAACTCAACAAACCCTGATTTTATCCCTACGCGATCACAACATCTCCCACGCGATCGCGATTCAGCTTGGTCCAAACTCACGCGATCGCAATCCCCTTTACGCAATCGCGATGCACAACAACCTCCTACCACACGTGCCTCAGAAACTCTATGCGATCGCACTAAACAACCTTCTCAGCCCACGCGATCGCGACCCATCTACAGCGATCGCGAAGAACAAACTTCGACCCCCACCTTGCTAAGCCTACGCGATCGCAGGACTACTTATGCGATCGAGGAAGAGGAAACCAGATGAAAAAAAAATAGAAAATTTGCCAAGTCTTTAAGCCAAACGTTGGTCCATTGACCACCCGAAACACACTCGAGGCCCTCGGGACCTCAACCAAACGTACCAATACGTCCTAAATGATCATTCAAACTTAGTCAAGCCTTCGAAACATAAAAAACAACATCAAAACTCCAGAAATTCATCGAATCCAAGCCTATGAACATTGAAATGTCTAAATTCCACCAATGATGCCGAAACTACCCAAAACAACTCGGATTGACCTGAAAATTTGCAGACACATCCAAAATGACATTACGAACCTGTCCCACTTATTGGAATTCCATTCCGACCCGATAGCCTATTTTCCACTGCCGACCGGAAATCGCCAAAACTAACTTTCGCCAATTCAAGCCTAATTCTACATTATCACAAAAATATTTCGAACACACTCCTAAGTCCCAAATCACCTAACGAAGCTATTCGAACCATAAAATCAGCATTCCGAGGTCGTTTACCAATAAGTCAACTCTTAGTTGACTTTTCCCATTTTAATGCTATTTTTAAAGGCTGAATGACTAAACTCTCACTACAACCATTCTGATTTCAGGACTACCAACTCTAACACATCAATAACAGTATAACCAATCTACAACAAGTCCATAACAGCAATTATAATGCAGGTTCTACGTAACGACAGACTGGGTCGTTACACGCACCTGCGAGGCCTGGACCGCATGAGCAGTGTCGCACCTGCGACTAGTGAACCGCAGGTGCGGTTACACCAGATCTGGTGCACCAACAGTTATAGCTGCTGGTTTGTTTTGGCCTTGTTTGGTGCCCGAGCGGCACCTGGGCCCACCCGAGCCCCCGTCCAAATATACCAACAAGTCCCAAATCATAATACGGACTAGATCGAGCCTTTGGAACACCCAAAACAATGCTAAAACTCAAAATCACACCTCAAAACCCCCTAGAATCAAACATAAGAACTTTAAGTTCTTGAATTCGCTAACAATGTGCCGAACCGAACTATACTATTCGGAATGACACCAAATTTTTCAAACAAGTCATAAATGACATAACGGAACTATTCCCGGTCTCGGAATTCCATTCGGACCTCGATAACGCAAAAACACGTTCCAGACCTCAATTCGAACTTAAGGAAACTCTATTTTCGCTATTTGGAGCCGAAACGCTCCCGGTTCATCCAAAACCCATTCCGGACATACACACAAGTCCTAAATCATCATACGAAGCTACTGAAACCGTCGAAACTCAATTTCGAGGTCGATTACTCAAAACGTTGACTGAAGTCAAACTTGGCCTTAAAGGCCAACCTTAAGGAACTAAGTGTTCCTATACTACTCTAAACCCTTCCGAATCTCGAACCACCCATCCCCACATGTCATAAATCATAAAGAGCCACTAAGGAAAGTATCATTCAGGGGAACGGGGTCCTATAACGCAAAACAACCGGTCGGGTCATTATAATATATATATATATATATATATATATATATATATATATATATATATATATATATATCACCTTTTATACGTCCCAAAAATAAGGGAATACAATCCCAACTCTATCTGGTATAGTAAAACTTATCATAAGAATAAGTCGTACATGAGAATTCTCAAATAACAACAATAACAACAAACCCAGTTTGATCCCAACAGGTGGGGTCTGGGGAGGGTAGTATGTACGTAGACCTTACCCCTACCTAATGCAGGTAGAGTGGTTGTTTCCAATAGACCCTCGACTCAGGAAGGGCAATAAGAAGAATAAGAAGGCAAGGAAGGAAAAAAGATGGAAGAGAAAAGAAAAAGGGAGAGATAAAGAATAAGTAGTACCAAATAATAGCAACAGGGAATACAATACCTGATGCGAACAAAACCACATAACGTAATAAAAATCTAAGAATATGAAGGGACATGCATGCTACTAAGACTATCAGTGAACAAGTATAAACTACCTACTAACCTTCTCTTAATTCTTCAATATATGCCAATGTGAATTCTCAATCATTTTTCGCATCATAATTGAACCGGGATGGCCGACAGGTCATGCCACCTAATATTTATTTCAGTAAACCTCTAGTTTACATGTGGCATGTGATTCCATCACCATGCTTATACATGTGTAGTACAAATAGAGAAAAAATTGGGTAACCTTTCATATTTGTCCAGTATGATTATAGTAATATGAAGATATTCGATCTTCCTTTCTAACGCCAACCACTTTGGCTAATATATTTGAAACTCAAGAAGTTTCTTTTGAGATTTACTACAATATTAATGTCAAAAAGAATTTCATTCATCTGGATAGTAACAAATTAGTTCTTCCGGAGCTCTTAATTAATTTTGTACTACAAGATCTTTTGTCACACCATCCATATGGTAAATGTCTTCGTTACGAAGAAAATAATTTTTTAATAATTGTCATGGTCAAAATCATCGTAAAAAAAATTATTTGTTGCTTTAATTTTGCCTTTAATAACCTTTTATAAGGCATGACAAAATATTTTTGGCGTACCACATGTACGCAACCAATGACATATTCATGTAACCACACAATAAAATTCATTCTCATTATCTCACTCAAACCTCCTAGTAGAGGTGAGTTATAGTATTTATTCAACCATGCATAAGCACATTCTTATGCATAATTTATATCACATGTATATTTCCACATTCACTTTCAGGAATGAGTCTGCATTTGCAATGCTTATCGCAAGTCGCATTCTTTCAAAAAATGGACTATAATCGTCTGAGTGTGCCTCATATTTACAGACACCATATTGTTACACAATTCCTTCACATTTGAAGCATTATTTTGAGAACCCTTATAGTTCTCCTTTTTATAATTACCATAATGATGACTATTATTATTTTGGTCTTTGGCACACAACGTTCATTGGTCGACCACTTGTCTTCGTTTAGACTTATTATTCACCCGCTAGATACACATTCACTTCAAGAATGGAGCAAATCAAGTGGGACAAACTTCATACTTTTTCATAAAAAATACGTTATTTTCATTAGTCATCATTATATAATCAATACGGTTTATTGGGACTCAAACCAAATGTCTTACCCATATAAAGACATATTATGCCATAATGAGTTGGGACTCGAACCCAACTCTTATCATCATAGTGAACCACAAATCAAACCAAATGCCTTATTCTCATACAATGGCATAATAAGCCAAGTGGACTCGCACTTAAGCCTACCATGATATACCACTTTCTAATGATCAACTATTGCCCGAACTTTAGTAAGAGTTCGCATAGATATTTTCCATGAACAACCACATGATCAAATATAAAAGGAATAAAACTATCTTAGTCATACAAAATTTACTTGGACCACAACATAAATTTAAAATCTTTTTATTTTTAAGATTAATTAGACACTTTCTCAATAATTAACAATTCTGTAATCTTGGCTTGCAAACTGTCGGGATTGTACGCATGGGAGATGATATCAAGACATCAGAATATGCTTTTGTTTGCAACTCGAAAGTAGAGGTATTCCATATATATACATATTGATATGGCATACGAGATGCCCATTTTTCCATAGGCTCAACCAAATTGATTCATGGTTGCTGGCCAACATTATCAAACAAGTTATCTTCACTTGGTTAGTGCTTCATGTTGATAACATGTTAGAAACCTAAACAAAGTAACAATATAAAACAAGAAAATAGACAAGAATATCGAGAGAAAGAGAGGAGAGATTCTTATTTCATCAAGTGTATATGATGTGATGCCCAAACCCTCAATTTATTGGATGACATTGAAGTAATACAAAAGGATGTCATGAACATGTTATTAACTATTGAGAACATGGGGGAAGATCATGGGGAGGTTGTGTAGGTGTGGGAGTTTTAACTATAATGGTGAGAAGTAATGGCGATTATCTACATACTGGAGAAGAGTAGTGGGAATTATATTTGATTAGTGGACATCCATATACTATTGTATTTCATAACATTAATAGTTATGTTTTGTCAAGAAAATGAATTGGAAAATACCTAGTAATATTAGTATTTACTATATTTGTTATGTGTACTTTGCGTATACTTGTAACCCATTAAAGTTTATTTATTCGTATTAAAAAAGATCTTGAAAACCAACACACGAAACTTTTAATTTGTTTCTGTCTTGAAGATGAAAATTTGACCTTACTACCTTTTAAAAATTCTTTTCACTTTTATTAATTTCTTTTTCTTTTATTTTCTTTTATGGTTAACATCGGATAAAACTTTTGAGAAATAATATTATATTAAAACACCACTATTAAAATAGTATTAAAATTGAAAGATCAAGACGAGAATTATAGAGAGGATAGTACTTCTTATTTCTTTCAAGTGTTTTCAAGTGTATCACATATCATATCTCATGGCTCTATTTATACTATTACATAACAGCTTACAAAAAAGTTATCTTAAAATATAGTATTAACAATTGAGACCATGGGGGAAGATCATGGGAAGGGTTATGGACGAATGGAAGTTGCAACTATAATAATGAGGAATAGTGGAGAGTTATTTACATCATAAAGACGAGTAATCGGACTAATGGACATCCACATTAACTTGTAATTTATAATACTCTCCCTTGGATGTCCAATAATAGATAACGCGTGATGAAAAGGAAGAATATATGTTAAATTTTACATTAATTTTGGCCAATATCATATTTGAGAGCACAAGTCCAAACACATGGACTTATTTTCAAGAAGTGCCAGAAGTCCAAGAATCTCAAGATTTATCTCAAGAAACCAAGATTCTTTCCTTCTTAAAATAGGATTTATTGTTCTTTACAAGAAAGGATTTCTTGTTTCCTTTTATTGATAGATTTAGACTTTCTTTATTGTCTTTCTTTTAGAATAATGATTTTCCTTTTAGTAGGATTCTAGTTTCTTTTTCTTGTAAAATAAGGATTATATTTTTTTTGTCTTTAGCTATATTATTTCCTTATTAGAATAGGAATTGTAGTCATCAAGAAGAGACTCTAGACCTATAAAAAGGGTTCTCATACCTTATGAATAGAATTTACATTTCTGGAGGTTTTTCTGTATTGTCTTCTTTATCCTTATTTTTGGTTCCAAGCAGGGTGGTGATAGTCTTTGTCTTATTTTCAATTTCATGTGAATTTTCTTTACCACGTTAATTGATTCCAAGTGGTGATTTGGGTTACTTTTTAGCTCTTGATCATTTAAGAACATGTTTCCTGATCTAAATCCGTTCTTTTGATATCATAGAATCAAATTTTTTATTGTACCGATGCAACACCAATATTTACTTGTTTTGAATAAATAACTAGTTTTTCTTATAGTTCAGATCGTCATCTTTCACCTCGTTTTTTGAGTGTGGAAATACCAGCCACATGGTGAGAGGTTGTCCCAGACTCCGACAGATGTGTCACAACGGGATATTCAGGTGAGTAAAGGGCGCCCAAGAGGGGGAGGCACCACCCGTTGATGTGTTTGATATAGTAGGCTTAAGGCCGCTGCGCCAGATGATGTCATACATGTATGCTTTTGATTTGTTATAGAGAAGAACCGCCCGCATTTAGTTTCGATTTTGATTATCGGGGTGAGTCCTAATATTTGTTGCTCCACCTATGGGTGAGTTCATGACTTAATATTTTGTTTATGTGTTTGCACATGTTGAGAGATTCTATGAGTGGTAGCCCGTGTCTATCGTTTGTTTTTATTCATTATTGAGAGTTATATGGCTAGAAGTGAATTCAGTTATTCAGTTATCTATTGCAGTTAGTTGTTAAGTTTTACTTTCATTTTTGTTATTTCTGCTATTTGTTATGATTACCTAGTTGTAGAGACTAGGTGCCATCAAAACTTGAGATACATTATTTCTTGAAATCGTCCCACAAACCACGTTTTCATTTCAAGATCTTGATCCTGGTCAGTTGGTTCTTTGTTAACTTGAAGAATCACATTAATTTTGTATCAGAGCAAAATCTATAGGTCCCAGGTTGATGAATATATCATGGCCAAGATTCAACCAAGAAGAAGATTCTTTGTTCAAGATGATGAAGAAACAAGACAATATGTATCTCTTTTCCACACTAGATGTACCTCCCATAGAAAAGTTTGTTCGTTGATAATTGATCATGGGAGTCATATGAATATCATCTCTGAAGAGATGGTTACTAAACTTGTCTTGTCAACCAAACTTCATCCAAATCCTTGTAGCATCGAATGTAACGACCCGACCGATCGTTCTGCGTATTAGGACCCCGTTCCCCTACCTCGAGATTTCCCATAGCTGCTTCTTGTGATTTATGACTTGCCTGAAAAATTTAGTGTCATGAAGGATAAAGGGTACACGAATTAAAGAAAATGAGTTTTGTTGAAAGTGGCCAATTTGGGATAAAATATGGGTTGAGCGATAATACCCGATAACTATGAACTAGTACCTTGCAAGGTACCATATGGCCACGGTAGTATAATATATAATGTATATATAAATTATATTAAGATAAATAGAATTTTAAGTAATTTGTGGTAATTTTGAAATTATGCGGGTAATTGATTAATTACCGAGTAACGGAACATTACCCAGTTAACTAATAAGTGGATAAAATTTAAAAATACACCATCCAAAACGTGGCACAATGCCACGATGACTAAGAATGACTCTTACTCATTTAGTCCATGCGGCCACCTTAGGTTAAAGTAATATGTAACCAAGATAAGACTTTATTATGTGTCTTATCTCATTTAGGATCAGAACCCATGAATCATTGTTGGCATATAATTCTTAGTTCAAAAGAAACATTAGAAACAGAAGCTAATACATTCATAACTCATTTGATATATCATCTTCCTTCAAGAAGAACGTTAGCAACAATCAGAAACCTTAGGACCTCTCACAATTCAAAAAGCATTATTATTTTACAATTCAGAGAACGTTAGCTACTTCAAAGCTTTCAACAATTAAAAATGTTAGAAACAGTGATGATTTGAGCTCCTACAAGAATATTATACGGATTTTTCCTACTCCAGTTACGAGTCCTCGGGTATAGAGTCAGAGTTGCGGGCGTGTTCTTGGTACGAGAGGTAGATTCGACACGAGGTGAGTTTCCTTTCCAACCTTGTAAGGGGGAATTGTCCCCATAGGTACTCTATTTACTGTATATACATGTTGCGGGGGATACATACGTACCAAATGACGAGAGTCCGTACGTGGTGACTAGTCTGCTATGTCGGGTAACTTTAGGATTCACAAACATGACTCGATGTGCCCTATTTGT
>ML250650.1:0-37485 GCA_005239495.1 Nicotiana undulata
GGATATGCGATCCGCATTGATGATATGAGATCGCATTCATGCGTCGCATTTGCATTGTGGCTTCAGGCATCAAATAGAGATGCGATTCAAATGCGGTTCGCATTTGGGATATGCGGTCGCATATGTGGCCGCATTTCACTCCTTAATTTTGATTCAACTTTCTGTTGCGGTATGCGACCCCTAGGCTTGAAATGCGATTCGCATGTTGCATATGCGATCACATTTGACCATTTTCCTTCTCTTTTCTCTTCTTTAGCTCCCTTTTGCATGGTCTTGAGTGTTTACACCTTGTGTACTTCAAAATACCAAAATTCTATGATTAATAAGAGTAAATGCTCTTGAAACGAGCCACAGTCTAAGAAATATGGTATCAAATGTGCCGAAATTCTCCGGCACATCAACTGGCGCACTCCAAGAAGAAATGCTCGATCTAATAACTTCCTTATCAAGCAGATCATGCAACTGTTCCTTCAACTCTTTCAACTCGGATGGAGCCATAAGGTATGGAGGAATAAAAATGGGATTAGTGCCAAGAACCTAGTCAAATATTAATATCTCTATCGGGTGGCATGCTTGGTAAATTCGTCAGAAACACATTCGAAAACTTTCTTACAACTGGTACCGAGTCCATAGAAGGAACCTCTATAGTAGAATATTGAATATAATGCAAATATGCTAAATACCCCTTACAACCATACGTTTAACCTTAAAAAATAAAGTCACTCTACTCGTAGAATAGGCAAGGGTCCCTCTTCACTCTAATGTCGGCAACCCTGGCATAGTTAAAGTCACAGTCTTGGCATGACAATTCAAGATATCATGATATGGAGATAACTTTTTCATACCTAGAGTAACCTTAAAGTCTACAATATCCAATAACAAGAGATCAATCATCCTATCAAAACAATTAATAGTAACAACAGAAGACCAGTACACCTGATCAACTACTATAGAATCCCCAATCGGAGTAGGCACAAAAAGGGAATATCAAGAGAATCATGAGACATACTCAAATGTGATACAAAATATGAAGACACGTGTGAATAAGTAGAAACCGAATCAAACAATATCGAAGCATCTATATGACAGACTAAAACAGTATATGTGATAACTACATTAGACGACTTCGTCTAAATCCTACTAGAAAATGCAAAACAATGAGTCTAACCTCCACAGGTCTACCCTCCTCCTCTAGTATGACCCCTAATTGACTGACCTATATCTTTAGCTGGCTGACCCCCACCTCTAGCTGTCTAGGAAGGTGGTGTAAGAACTGGTGCTCGATCAATGGCCTGACTACTCTACTCTGAATTACCATCCCACAATCTTAGGCAATGCCTCCTAATATTCCCAGTATATCCACGTTCAAACCAGTTCTTCAATCGGCATAGATGTTAAGTCTAAAATTGTCCATGACAATTTGAATCACCATTATAGATACATTCTATCAGAGGTACACTGATGCAAGTTGGAGACACATCGAATGATGATTGCTGAGAATGAGGGCCATAAGTACCATGACCACCTAAAGTACCACAAGAAACCTAGAGTGTTGACTGAACTTGCCAGATAACATGATCTCTACAATAATGACCCCTACCTCCAAATGAGGCACCACTGAAACAACCAAAATAACGAGGCCTCTTTTGAGATGTCACCTCTCCCCAAACCACGAATATGCTCAATCCTCCTAGCAATATCCACCACCTAGTGAACAAAATCTCAATCTTGGCCTCCCTATCCATATGAATTCTAATACCATAAGAAAGTTCCTCTATGAACCTCCACACCCTCTTCCTCTTAATAGGTATTAAGATTGCATGACGAGATAAATTAACAAACCTCGCCTCATACTAGGTGATTATCATACTACCCATATATAGATGCTCAAACTGGCTATGTATATCATCTCGGTGATTAAATGGAAGACACAATCAATCCCAAATTGCGCAAGATATCATAATATCGGTCTACCAACTCCTGAGCATCTTCTGAAGGCATACCACTAAAGTGAGGAGGGTGTAATTTCTGAAACCAGTCCATATTTTTCTGCCCATTGCAGACATCGTGATCCTAATTACATGCTGAGCTGCAGACTAAGAAGTCATTGGGGTCTGAACTCCACCTTTTTCCTAAAAAGTCATTGGGGCTATAGGAACCACTACAACCTGAACCATAATGTCAATAAATCTGGCCATCTTGGCTATGGCCTCCTAAAGAAATGGTGTAATAATAATCCCCTCCAGAATCTAATTCAATATAGGTACCTCAACCTGCTCATCAATCGAATCTACCTCTCGGTGCGCAGGTGGGTTAGTTGATACTACTCTCGGATGTGCACGAGCTCCGTGGGGTTCTCCACTTCTAGGTGCAACACAACCTCTAACTAAGTCTCCAACCTTACCCCGGTCTCTGTCTCTCCAGCTTCGATCGTAGGTAATGGCTCTCCACCATCTACTACTGCAGTTGAACGTATTCTTATCATCTCTGAGAGAACAGAAAATAGAGGTTCAAATTTTCGGGCAATTTAAACGCATGATAAGGAATGAAAAGAAAGGGAAGTTTCCTCAAAGACTATTAGCCTTTTGAACATAAGTACAAACGTCTCTGTATTGATCCGCAAGATTCTACTAAGCTTGCTCATGACTCGTGAGACCCTTGGAACCTAGAGCTCAATTACCAGCTTGTTATGATCCAAATCTCAATCAAAGGGTCGTGATAGCACCTAACTCCACCTGCTTGGAAAGCCAACACTTAGCAGTAATTAAAGAGATAAAACCAAACATTTAACAGTATAATATTATAAATAAAGATTAAAAACTTCAAAATTACACAATAAGTTTAATACATTTACAAATGTCTAAACAACTCCCCAAGATTGGTCTCACTGAGTACATGAGCTCTAAAGGGTGCTAAATTCAAGGTCTAAAATAATATAATATTGTATGAAACAAGTGAACAATGATAGAGATATAAGAAGGTTACTTCAAGGCCTACGAACATATATGCAACACAACCATGAGTCTCCCAAGTATCTAAGCTAAGCACCTATCGAGACTCCGTTGATATTGGCACCTAAGTCTGTATAAGAAGTGTAGAAGTATCGTATGAGTACCGACAATCTAATTTGCTCCGTAAGTATCGAGCCTAACCTCGACGGAAAATGATGAGTCAATGACAAGACACTTACTTAATCACAACCTGTGCAGTTAATAAGCATAAAGCAAACCGTATAAAAACGAGTAAAGTAATAGAAAGACGGATAAAATAATAGAAAGATAAATACATAAGGAAAAGACCAACTAAGAGAATAAGTTTACAAGATTCACAAATAACAACACATCATATTGTTATGAAGCAAATTCCACAAAAAAGAACATTAACATAAATCAAACACAAGAATTTGCATCATATTCTTTGTGGCAAATAACCTGATCCAACATAATAATATTGTGGTGAGCAATCCGATCCAATGACCATATTGTTGCGGCCAGCAACCCAGTCCTATTATAACAATGTTACAGTTAGCAATTTGATCCCACATGCCAATTCATATGAAAATCCCCAACAAGCAACCAAACATGATAAAGACATAATATAATATCAAAGAGCACGATTAAGCATAATCATCGGAAAATATGAACATGACCAAGGAATCAACATTTTCAAGAGCCAATCTTACTCATATATTTGAACAAGCACCCAAAACATGGCTAGTAACATGTGAATAATCAAGTAGTCATACAATCCAACATAACATAAGATAATAATACAAGTAATAAACAAAGGCACGAGTAATACTAACTCTACTTGCATGCATTAAACCTTGACAAATGCATATACACTCGTCACCATGCATATACGCCGTCCCCAACACATTTAGCACATAATAAGTAAATCATCTACAACCTAATTCTCTCAAGTTCAAGTTTAACCAAGATACTTACCTTTTTACGAAACAAGTTCAACACTCTAATACCATTTTTTCTTAAATCAAGCCTTCATGTAACTCAAATCTAAGCAAATATTACTCAAATAAGTCAAAGCAAGGTTTATAAACTCTCCTAGTATCAAAAGGTTTGATTTTTACCCTATTTAGAAAAGTCAATAAAAAGTTAACTCGAACCCATGTGGTCGAATCCAAACTCAAGACCACATCGTGATTATTCATTCTTCCTCGAGCCCAAATATGTGATTAGTTTCAACATCCAACTTCAAATTTATATCTGACCCTCCAAAACTCACTTTTTCAGTTTCTACCCAAAACTTTATTTTTTACACTTTGGAATCGTAGATTTAAGGGTGAAGATCTGTTGAAAATTATGAAGATTAATCAAAGCTGAGTTAGAAATACTAACATTGGAAGTTGAAAGAAAATCCTCTCAAATATTGTCTCCTTAAGATATCTAGGTGTCCAAAATGGAGAAGAACAAATTAATAATGAAACTCTTCATTATCCCAAATGCAGATGTCGCAAGTGCGAAAGAAATCTTCGCAATGTGACCAAATAATCGCAAACGCGACATCTCCTCTAAGCTCTCACAGTCACAAATACGACTCTAGTTGTGACATTGCAATTGCGAATCATAATATCGCAAATGTTAAATGCCTGAGATGCCCCCTTTTCTAGCAAATGCGAGGCGACATTGCAAATGCATCCTCACATTTGTGAGCCTATCATCACAAATGTGGTCACAACAACACCAACAATGGACAATTTTTGAAAATTTTCCAAAATTATTCTGGAATTTACCCCCACCCTCGAGAATTCATCCAATCATCGCAACAAATCTATATACCTAATGCGAACTTGCTCGAAGGCTCAAAATACAAAAAATAATATCAAAGGCATGAATCAAACATCAACACAAAATTTTAATAAGTTCAAATTTTCTAACTTTCAACTATAATATCTGGTATGGCCTTGGGTGAACCGTGACCCAAGCCAAACATACATGCACGTCCAAATTATCGTATGTACCCATCAGAATCATCAAAATACCGATCTGAACTAGTTTAACAAGAATATTGATTAAATATCCCACTGGTCAAACCGGAGAATTTTTTTTGGCTGAAATTGTAATAAACCAGATAGAAAGGTAGCCTAAATTAACAATTACAATTCTTAGTAATTGTGATACGACGATCAACAGGATGAGTGAACTTTGGTGTAACGACATGATTGTTTGTTTTCAGCATTTGCATTCGGTCCGGTGGTTTGAAGTCACGAGTATCTTCATATGTATATTATTACTTGCGTGTATCACTGGTTTTTGGTTTTTGAATAATTCCGGATACATTTGGAAGAAGAACTCCTAAATAGGAAGCTTTGAGGTTGAAGAGTGGACCAGGTTTGACTTTTGTATATTGGACATCGAACCAGAGTTTCGATGGTTCCGTTAGGATCGGATGGTGATTTTGGACTTGGGAGTATGCCCGTATTCGTATTTAGATATTTCTATAATGTTTCGACACTATTTGACGAAAGTTGGCAATTTGAAGGTTTGGAAAGTTCATAGGGTTGAACGGGAGTTGACTTTCATGTTATCAGATTCAGATTGTTGTTTCAAAACTTGGAATATGCTCATTTTATCATTTGGTACTTGTGTGCAACGTTTGGTTGGATTCTGGATTGGTTAGGCTTGAATTAGATGCTTGGTTCAAAGTTTGAAGTTTATGAACTTAAGTGATTGATCTTGATCGATGAGTCGTGATTTTGATGAGGCCTCGCATAGGTTTGTGTGATATTATGGGACTTGTTGGTATGTTCCGATGAGGTTCCGAGGGGTTCGGGTGAGTTTTAGGGTGGTTTCGAACTATTTTTAGGCCTTTTTAACTGTTGGTTTTTCACTATAGGTATTTACATCACAATCGCAGAGCACTAGGTTACGATCGTGAAGAGTAAAATGGAAAAAATGGGCCTGTGAATCGCGTACGCTAAGAAGAAATTATGTTGTCACTGAGCTGATTTTGGAAGCTTATATCTTGCAATATCTAAGGAATTTGGAGGTGATCCAAAAATGGAAGTTGTATCCCTTTGTTTCTAATATTCAGAAAATCAAACCTATCATCATTTGGAGTTCAGTACAAAAAAGTTATGACTGATGTACTACAGGTTGTCTGGGAAGGGTTAATGGTATTTGTTCATCGCAATCGCGGGGAAAAGGTCGTGATCCAAGGGGCAAAATTGTGATGTCTATTATTGGAATCACAATCGCGAGGTTGGTGATTGCGATCGCGAAGAAGGACGACTGGAAGTGCATTAAAACATTCAATTTCGGGATTTGGAATTTGTTTTCTTCATATTTTGAGTTCTTGGAGCACAACTAAGGGGATTTGGAGGAGATAAACACCCAAATCTTGAGGTTAAATAATTTTATATTTGTTTTGATTATATATTTTGTTTTTCCGTGAATTATTACACCTAAATCAAGGATTTTAAGAGAAGAAATTGGGGGTTTTGTCTAAATTTTTCTAAAGTGAATATTAGAGATTTGAACATCCATTCAGAGTCGGATTTGAGTGAAATTAGTATGGTTTGACTCGTACTCGAATGGGTTGTCAGAATTTGGGAGTATTTTGGGTTCGAGATGCGGGCCCATGTTGACGTTTTGGTTGACTTTGACTAACTGATTAAAGATTCAACCTTTATTGTTTGGGTTTGTTTTCTTTGGCATCATTTGCTGATTTTGAGTTGCTTTTGGATAGTTTCGATCCATTCCAAGGTTGACTTGCGCGAGATAGCATTTCTAGAGTATCGATTGGCTTATTCGATATTGGATTTGACTTTTTGAGGTAAGTTACATATTTAAGCTTGGATTTGAGGGTAACTATCCCTGGAAACTATGATATTTGAGTTGGGTTGGGGGTGGCACATGTGCTAAGTGATGGGCGTGTGTGAGTGCACCGAGGTATTCATGATTCGGTTAGTTCTTAAGCTATTATGTGCCTTGTTTTGCTATCATGCTTCTTTGATATCATTTTTTCTCCACTTATATGACTACGTGAGATATTTCATGCTAGTAATCATGTCTAGGATACTTGACCAATTGTTTGAGACACGATAGGGCTATTTTTGCCATGTTAAGCTATTTTCCTTAGCCTTAAATATAGTGTACGGTCGTGATTGTTTCATATGCATGTTATATCTTTGTCTCTATGAACTTTTTGATATGCTATCTCAAATGGTATTTGAGTCCTTGTACGTGACACGAGTTTGAACTATAATTGAGATATATTGTGATATTCCGTTAAATAAAATTGGACTGTGTTTCTGTGAGATGTCTGCATATTGAGACTTGAGTGGATCGATGACTGATATGGGCCATAGAGCCTGTCACGACCCCAATTTCCCTATGTAGGTTTTCATGATGGCACCTAGTGTCTAAGACTAGGTAAGCCTAACATACATGCAGAATATAACTGAATATAACGAATAAACTCTCAAATACTCAACCATCATCATATAAGGAAACTATGGAACTACACAAAACACAACTTCCCAAAATCCGGAAAATAAAAGTCACAAGATCTATAAGATGGTATTGAACATCCCTATACATAAGTATCTATCAAAAGGACAAGAAAAGAAAATAAACAAGATAGAGGGTGACTCCGAGGGATGCGGACACCGGTAGGTATACCTTGAAGTGTTTGGAACTGACTCGTTTCACTAGTGTCTGGACTGGTAGAAGGTACTTGGATATGCATAAAAAGATGTGCAAAAACATAGCATGAGAACACTACAACGGTACCCAGTAAGTGCCAAGCCTATCCTCGGTGAATTAGTGACGAGGTGAGGTCAAGGCCCTACTGGAATACATAAGAAATTGAATAGGTATATAAGAGTGTAATAATGATAAAAAATATAAATAAGACAATAAAGAAATACACCGAAAATAGCTGCTCTAAACTAAGGTAAATAATGCATCACGGAAGAAAACAAGGAATGCTATCACAGATCAAAGAAACAAAACACAAGTGAAGAAGTAGAAAAGTATCAACAAGAATCACTACGGAGGTACTGCCTTGTAGTCTCAAATCACAAAACATTTCACATTCTTTCCTTATATCACCGCTAGAGCCTTACATTTAATTTTGAAAATCATTTTTCCCTAAATAGCATCCCGCGTTTTAGCCCACCTTATCACACTGTATGGCTTCAAATAGTTCCCCTACTAGCAATACACGTATCAAGCCCACCTTGTCTCACCGCATGCGTTTCAACTCCAAATCTTTATACCACCGTATGTGTATCAATATCACAACGTATCACAAATCGTACCTCAAGTGCCCAATATTACAATTTGCCAAGAAACTAACAACAATAGTATTTTCACAACAAATAGCTCATGGCTCAACCACAATATGCACAAGAGACTCACAATAACAACCGGAAGTGAGTAACTTAACAAGAATCGTATTTCACAACTTTAAAACTTTGCCTCAATGTAAATCACGACCTTTGTAATTCAATACCAATTTCAACGACAAGATATTCTAAAAATAACAACTTCAAGTAAAGAACTCAAATTAAATAATGAATAAGAAATAAAGGAAACAATACTTCAACTAAACATGTAAAGACAATTGACAAGTAAGAGATAAGACATGTAAAGAATGCGAAGATAGACTAATGATGCTGATTACAACATGCTAAGGTAACTAAATTAAGGCATGGAAGGAATCTACATAGCTAAAATTGGTAAACTTTCCATAATTAGCCCGTGTACACACTCGTCATCTTGCATACACGGATTTCACATATCACATTCAACGCAAACTAACACCAATCCTAAGGGGTAGTTCCCCACCACAAAGTTAGGCAAGGCATATATCTCAAAACACGCTAACTCAATCCACTATTAAGTCGTTCCCTCGATTATCCAACTCTGAATGACTTGAATCTTGACAAAACAACTTCACACCATAAATATAAACTATAGGAAACTATTTTGTACAATAAAGTTACGATGTTTACAAGAAAATAAAAAGTCAACTCTAAAAGTCAACCCGGACTCACAATTTCGGAACTCGTCCAATACTATAAAATCCAAACAACCATTCGATAACGGGTCCAACCATACAAGAATTACTCAAATCCGACCTCAAATTGCCTTTCAAATCCCTAAACTTTAGCCTAAGAAGTTTTTACAATTTCCCCAATTTCCAACTCAAATCACTCATTAAATAATGAAAATAACAATGGATTCGTGTAATATAACAAAAATCGAATTAGAATCTCTTACAACAACAACATACCAGTAAAATCCCACAAGTGGAGTCTGGGGAGAGTAGCGTGTACGAGAAGGCATAATATCATAAAAAACAAAAGAGAAGGCATGTAACAACAAAGATGCCAGAAAGAAAATAACAATAATGAATAAGTGAAAGGACAATAACACAAAATTATGCAAAATAACAATGTGAACTCAACATAGACCTCTAACAAACCTAAACAAAACTCTATCAGACTATCCGGTACAAAGAGGGAAGAACTCTCGACTACCCCCTAGCCTACTACCCTGTATACGGTTAAAATCTGGAAGGACGATTTTACGTCTACTTTTACAGTGGACGATTCTCGTAGAAGTCAAAGTGTGGTCCGAGGTCCGACCTAGGACGGTCTAATAAGTCAACCCAGGAGGATACGGGCCCATAAATTGGCATAAGGAACAACATGAGGATCGAGGCAGGTAGCCCTGTGACTGAGTACAATTTCGTACTTGGGCATTAACTAGCCGAATCAATTAAGATATTCGTAATAAATGTGGATGTACTACGTTTGGACCCTACCTGCTATATAAAGGGGACTCTTGTAATTTTGTAACACACAACACATTGAATACAAGACTCAAGAACATTCTATTCTTTAATATAAAACATCCTATATTCCTCTTTATTGGCTCATTTACTTGCATTTATTGTTTTCTTTTACTTGTTCTTCATTTATATCCTATCATTGATCATAAATAGTGTATCTCAAGGCCTATAAGCTCGTTATAGCTCCATCGACAGTTCGATCCAGGCCCGAATCTCGGTCTCAAAGACTCTCGAGGTCAACATCGAGCCTTCGACTTAAGACATTCTGGTTTGCTTTCCTTTAGATTTTTAATCGTTTTTCTCACTATTCCATCCTAACACATTTAGCTATAATAATTCAACAACCGGAATTAAGATAAAATCACGTATTTTTAGAACCACATAACTAAATATGATAATAGTTACAATTTTCACGGTAAACAGTTTGGCACCCATCGTGGGGCTGAAAATAATAGTGATCATTTTAGTACTGGTTTGTTTAAAACACAAGTTATCTCATTAGACTTTTTCTTGTCCAAAGAATCTTTGATTTCAGGTCAGAATGTCCAACTCAGTAAGTGCGTACCAAAGTAGCAGCCTTGAAGGATTTGGAGGGAATGATGTGCGCATCCCGAATGCCGGCCTACCGCCTCTGGACCTTAGCGTCATAACGAAGCCGACCACTGAGAGCACGTATTCAAACAACGACCGGCGCGGAGACATCAACCTTTGCACCAGATGGAACGCACATAAAAAAAGCCCGCAAGGGGGGCGAGACACCACCGTTCAGAACGGGGAGAACAACCTTCATGTGATATTTGAAATACTGTAGGCCCAACAAGCCGCGATCACTCAGATATAGAGCCATCAGAGAACTTCGAGAACACCAACAACAACCCCCCGAATCTGGCCAATAATGGAAAGGGCAATAAGTAAGGGACTTGTTGGCCCAAGAAAGGAAATAGTTTTGAAGATTGACAAAGGAACTCCGAGATGAACCAGGTCCATCACAGGTGACATAGACCAGCAGAGTCAATGGCACATGAGATGCACATGCAGGAGATAAATGTATTCTGATACAATTGAGATATCTTCTGATCGAAAAGATTGCAAAAATGAAATTGGAGAAGGACTCCTTATTCAATAAGAACAGAATCAAAGATAAGGAAGGATTTAGGAGTTGAGTTTGACTAGAACTCTTTCACCATGGAAGAGTTGTATTAGGATTCTAGTTTATTCCTTATCTACTAACTCCTATAAATTGCAGATCATTCTTATGATATGTATTCGCACAAAAGCAGAAATTTATCAAGAATTGAGAGCAAAATTCATGAAGAAATTTTGCAAGAAGTTCGAGCCAAATTGGAGAGTGCGAATCTGGAGCTACAGATCAGCTAGAAGAACCAGTTTCATCGTTGATGTATTGAGTCTAGTTGATTGTAGTAGGTGTTTCAATATTGTATCTTATCAGCTTTCNGTACTATTCTTGGTGGAAAAATAGAATGAAGGACCATCTTATTGGAGAGGACTATGAACTATGGGACATAGTCACTGATGGACCCCTCGAAACAATGAAGAAGACTGCTGAAGGTGTAGATGTACCTAAGACTAGGGCTAACTGCACGGCTGAAGGTTTGAAGAAATGGGAGAAGAATGCCAAGGCCAAGAAGTGGCTAGTATGTGGACTAGGTACTAATGAATACAGTAGAATCCAAAGTTGCACAACAGCCAAGGAAATCTGGGACACTCTACAAGTAGCCCATGAAGGAACACCTCAAGTTAAAAGATCTAGAGGTACGCTACTATACTCTCAGTATGAAAACTTCACTATGAAAGAAGGAGAGACTATTCAAGAGATGTACACAAAGTTTACAACCTTGACCAATGAACTCAAGTCTCTTGGAAGAATCATACTTGAAGAAGACAAGGTAGAGAAGATCTTGACAAGGGTTTTGCCTATCTCCTGGGAAAGCAAGATCACTGCTATCCAGGAATCCAAAAATATGGCAACCCTTAGACTGGATGAGCTGATTGGAAATCTCACTGCCTATGAACTTAGAAGGAAAACTATGAAGATGGATGGTCCCAAGAAGGAAAGGAGTTTTGCATTCAGAATCACTGAAGAAGCTGATCTGGAGGAGGATGAAATGACCATGATCACAAAGGATTTCAAGAATTACCTAATGAGAGCAAAGGTTCCTTCAAGAAGTGGAAGCTACAACAAACCAAGGGTTCCTGAAAAACAAACCAATGAGGGGTGTTACAAGTGTGGCAAGACTGATCACCACATCAAAAACTGCCCTCAATGGGAAATTGAATGGAATAAGGAAAGAGTTGAACGAAGGAACAGGAAGAAGGAACATGTGCAACTCAAGAAAAACAGAACATCAACAAAGGCAATGGTTGCTGCTTGGGGTGAAAGTTCAGATGAGGAGTCAGATGATGAAGATTGATATGTACAAGCTCTTATGGCAATTGGAGAATCCGATGAGGAATCTGAGGTAAGTATAATTCATCTCAAAGACAAGATTAAATTTTTGTCTAAAGAAAGGCTATCTGAGTTACTCCTGGATTTCATTGATGAATCTGAGGATCTAAACAATGAAAAGAAACAACTGTCTAAGGAGTGTGTGATTTTGAAAGCTAAGTGCAAAAATCTGGAACTTAGGGCTAGTGAAAGTGATAGTAAAAATGATGAGTTAGAGAACCAGGTTCATGAACTTGACACCACTGTCCTAGAGCTAAGATCTGAAAATCTAAAACTGAAATTAGGAACAGGTAAAAACAAAGTTGATCACACACAACTCACATTAGAAGAAAACCTAGGAAAAATGAAAGACGAGTTGAACAAAAGAGATGAGCAGATAGGAGTCCTTAAGGAGGATCTAAGCAAGGTCAAGCATGAACTAGATAGAACTAGCAAATGGAACAAGTCCTCTGATGCTTTGACATGGCTACAGGAACATCATAGTAGCAATAGAAGAGGACTTGGCTTTGGGAATCTGCTACCTAAGTGGGATCCTAAAGGCAAGTACCTCACTCTTCCTGAGAACAAGATTGTACTCACTGTGGTAAGACTGGTCACTTTAAAAGTGAATGTAATGCAAAAGAAAAGGCCAGTCAAAAGAACAAAAGTTTTGTTCGAGGGAAGAATTGGCTACCAAGTTGGNTCTAAGACTAACCCCTAATTTTCTTTTGTAGATTCAAGTGAAAGGTAGTAACCAAATATGGTACATGAATAGTGGCCGCTCAAAACACATGACTGGAAACAAGGACTAGTTCCTTTCACTTGAGTACCTCAAATGATGAAATATCTCCTTTGGAAATAGAAAGAAAGGTGAAATCATTGGGGTTGGTAATGAACAAGATGATGAAGAAATTGGGCTGGTCAGAAACTCAGTCCAAACTAAAGCAACACTAGAGGAAGGAACAGGTGATGGAACAGGTTCATCCATCCCGGGCAACATGACAGGGGGAATAGAACAAAATAATTCCCAAACTTCGTTGGAACCTGTACCTGAACCTATTCCACAGCAACAAAGCAATGAAGGAACATCAAGGAGTAACTAGTTGGTTGTGAAACCATGCAGATATATTCACAAAAGCACTGAGTAGAGAGCATTTTGAAAGGAACAAGTTACTATTAGGGATGATTAAGATCACCTGATTGAACCAGTTCAGAATGTACATGGAAAAAAAAGGAAGGAAAAATGAAAAAAAAATTGGCTAGAAAATCAGGAATTTGTGTAATAATCAGATTAACAATTGCTCAGTCTCATACTGTAAAAAGTATACTCTTATGCCATATTTTGATATGACTCACTGATCACTAATGAAATTTTTTCTATCTTTGAAAATTGAGGCTTGATCAAGAGGATTCTGAAATGATGAACCTGGTTCATCGTGCTGGTTCATCTGAAAGGCGAGGTATGTGTTCTACACTCTGCACACTTTGAAATACTAATAATTAAATCATGAGCAGAACTCTGCCCAAACTCAAAATCTTTTCAAAGCCTATCCATTTGACTTTGAACCAGTTCTGTTTCAACAAGAATCCTCACCAAATTAAAATACCTAGATTCTAGGGAAGCCTTAACCGTCTATTCAAAACTGAAAGTTAATTCAAGCCATCCCCTCCCTTTCAGAACCATTCCAAAATTTTTTGATGACTCTTTCAAGTCGGTGACGGAGGGGGAAGAAACTTGGTCTTCTGATTCTGAACAGGTAACTTCTGTACCAAAACCTTCTTCTGAGGTCGCTGAAAACTTAGAAAATAGGTTCATACTGGTTGGGTCTGTGGTAGATGTGGAAATTCCTGAGACAAGAAGGAGAAGAGGTAAAAATAAAATTGAAAAAGAAAAAGAGAGAGGGATAAGGAGTTAAGAGAGGGGAATAGGGCAAGAATTTGTAAAAATGACTATTTGTGGAGCTGAACCAGAAAAGGAGGAAGAAAGTAGCAAGAACGCAGGGGGAAGTGAATCAGGAGAATCCGCTGAAGGGTTAGTAAATTTAGGAAAGCACACAGATGAACTTGGTTCATCTACTGAGGAAACCCTGGCGGATCTGCTGAAAATGTTAGGAGATAATTACAATCCAAAGAAGAAAATAACCCCTAAAGCTCAAACGTCTGGAACAACAAGAGAAAGTAAGAAAAGAAAAACTGCTCCTTGTGAGACTTCTAATAATTCTCTTCCAAGAGGAAGAACTACAAGGAGCAAGGTAAAGCAAAGTGAGGACGATTTGAAGAGAGCTTTAGAGGAGAGTAAGAATAAAAGAGTGGAAAAAGGGAAAGAAAAGGTTGTTGAGCCTATTGAGGCTGTTGAAGTGGATGAGATGGACCTGGTCCATGAGAGTGAAAAAGTAGCAGAGGTAGAGGTTCAGACCCCTAAGCCCAATAAAGCCAAGACTTCCGCAAAGAAGTCTTCATATGTTTCTAAGTCTGCTAAACCATCCATCTTGGCTAAATGAACCAGGTCTGCAGTTTTTCCAAGCCTTAATTTCTTATCCCTGCCTAGAACTTTCAGTGACCCAGATTCAGAATTTTTTTGTTTGTTGCTCATGTGTTTAACTGTTTTTATTTTATTTTGTGGATTGTGGCAGAATCGTATTCGCTCTATCAATGAAATCTAATGCCTTTTGCTCTGATTCAGTTTCTCTATTTTTGATAGTTTGAATTCTTAGTTGATTATTGATGATTAATCCATGATTGCATATGCAGTTGCCCAAATGGCCATGAGTAAGTGTTAAAAATCTGGGATTCACACAATTGTTTTTTTAACTTTTCAATGATGCCAAAAGGGGGAAGATAGGTTGTGCACTGAACATGTGATATTTATAACCTAATGAATTTGGTTCTTTATGATAAATGCTTAATACTCTTATATATGTCAATGTTGGACTAAGCTGAAACAGGCCTGAAGCACAAAGTTTGTCATCATTAAAAAGGGGGAATTTGTTGGCCCAAGAAAGGAAATAGTTTTGAAGATTGACAAAGGAACTCCGAGATGAACCAGGTCCATCACAGGTGACATAGACCAGCAGAGTCAATGGCACATGAGATGCACATGCAGGAGATAAATGTATTCTGATACAATTGAGATATCTTCTGATCGAAAAGATTGCAAAAACGAAATTGGAGAAGGACTCCTTATTCAATAAGAACAGAATCAAAGATAAGGAAGGATTTAGGAGTTGAGTTTGACTAGAACTCTTTCACCATGGAAGAGTTGTATTAGGATTCTAGTTAATTCGTTATCTACTAACTCCTATAAATTGCAGATCGTTCTTATGATATGTATTCGCACAAAAGTAGAAATTTATCAAGAATTGAGAGCAAAATTCGTGAAGAAATTTTGCAAGCAGTCGGAGCCAAATTGGAGAGTGCGAATTTGGAGCTACAGATCAGCTAGAAGAACCAGTTTCATCGTTGATGTATTGAGTCTAGTTGATTATAGTAGGTGTTTCAATATTGTATCTTATCAGCTTTCTTAGAAGCAAATTGTAATAGGTACACATTGTTCAAGTTAGAGTTAACTTGAAGCTTGTAGAAATTAGCTAGAGGCTAGTTGATACAAAGGGATTAGAGTTAGTCCTAGGATTACAAAAGAGTTTATTTTGTAAGTCCGTTTGGCTCAGAGTTTTTAGTGAAGAGTTTGAGCAAATCCTACTGAGGAGTAGGTCGTGGTGTTTTAACCTTTTGAGCTAGGTGTTTTCCACGTAAAAATATATGTATTTTTACTTTACTGCTTTTATTATTCCGCACCAGTAGAAGTTGGAACACAAAGAAGAACCAGGTTCTTCTTGTGAGACAACACTTGAAAAATTAGGTACCACACATTTAACCTATATTCTTGTGTGGTATTGACATCTAAAACATCAGGACCGACGACCGACCTTGTCATTAGGATACTTGGAGACCTTGCCAGAAAAATAGAATTAAGGCTCCCAGAAAGAAAGTCAGAGCTACGGAATGGGAGGTATCGACCTTACATCGAAAATAGAAAGAGCATCGCAAGGGCCAACGAGTCTCGAGCCAACTCTGAAACATTCCAAATAAGGGTAGCGGACTAAGCTAGGTCCAATTGGGGAACGGAGCCAGCAGGGATGCACCGCTCAAACTGGTGCAACCTCGGGTGCAATGTTTCGAGCATCGTACCAACCATGGGTAAAATCAGGGATACCAGATGGCTAAAGCCCATATCGTGAGACCCCTCTCAGAGGAACCCTAACCTAATATGTGAGTTTCACGGTACTCAGGGTCATCAAACCGAGGATTGCAAGCATCTTCAGAAAGAAGCAGCCCAGTTAGCTAGCAAAGGATACCTGCAAGGATTTGTCTGCAGTTGAGTGGAGGATCTCCTCCCGGAAAAAGTAGTAGCTCGAAGGGACGCAGCAAGAAATCCCATCACACCGTACATATGATTGTAGGGGAAAATGACGCCCCACAAGGGTCTGTGATTAAGCGGGCAAAAGTATCGGCCGCGGCGACATGACATATTTGGAGCCGCACGCCTGGTGACATCCTTATATTCGGTGACGGAGATCCCGAAACCTCGCCTCACCCGCATAATGATGCGCCGGTAATTTCTTTCCTTTTGAATAATGTTAAAATTAAACGCGCTCTTGTGGATCCAGGTAGCTCTGCCAGCGTTATCAAGGCGGAAGTAGTGGAACGACTTGGGATGCTCAGCGTATTCATGCCTACTTCGATAACTCTCAATGGATTTAACATGGCTGGCGAAAAGACGAGATGGGAGGTCTTCCTCCCAGTCAACGTGTATGGGACAATTCAGAACACCAGGTTCTATGTCATCAAAGAAGACATAAGATGCAACGCGCTGCTTGGAAGGCCGTGGATACACAACATGAGGGCGGTGCCATCAACGTTTCATCAAATGATGAAGTTTTCAATGGAAAACGGTGTGAAAATCGTGTATGGAGAGCAACATGCGGCCAGGGAGATTTTTGCTACTTACAACGATCCGCCGATGCCAGCATCCTCCACCTCGTAGGAACCGGAGGGGGACATGGCCCCCGAAGACGGTGGTGAAGACTTCCTCACCCCCCGCACTTTCGTCGCCCCCAAAGAGTCGGACGCGGCCAAATCAATGGTCGAAGTGTTAGAACATGCGGTCCTGGCCGGTAAACCTCCGAACCAAAAGGTATACCTGGAAACGGGGTTAACCCCTGAACTCAGGAAACATTTCATTCAATTTCTCACCAATAATATCAATTGTTTCGCTTGGTCCCATTTAGACATGGCAGGGATTCCGCCCGAGATAACCACCCATCGTCTAAGCGTAGACCCTAGATTCAAGCCAATGAATCAGAAGATGAGGCCCCTGTCCGATATAAAGCATGCGTTCATCAAGGATGAGGTAACAAAACTCCTCAAAATCGACTCTATCAGGGAAGTAAAATACCCTGATTGGCTAACTAATGTGGTGGTAGTACCCAATAAGGGAAACAAATTGAGAATGTGTGTAGATTATAAGGACTTGCACAGGGCGTGCCCTAAAGATTCATTCCCACTGCCTAAAATCGGCCGCTTGATCGATGCTACGACCAGGCACGCCACACTTACCTTTCTTGATGCCTACTCGTGGTATAATCAGATTCAAATGAACCCCAAAGATAGGGAAAAAAATTCATTTATCACGAAGTATGGGACGTACTGCTACAACGTCATGCTCTTCGGGTTGAAAAATGTTGGGGCCACGTACCAGCGATTGGTTAATAAGATGTTCGAAAGTCAAATAGGCAAGTACATGGAAGTATATATTGATGATATGCTGGTCAAGTCTCTGCACGCGGAGGACCATATAACTCACTTGCAGGAAACGTTCGATATCCTCAGAAGCTACTACATGAAACTCAACCCCGAGAAATGTGCTTTCCGGGTGGGGTCGGAGAAGTTCCTGGGTTTCATGGTAATGAACAGAGGAATCGAGATAAATCTCGACAAAATCAAAGCCATCGAAGAAATTACGGTGGTTAACAGCGTGAAAGCTGTACATCGGCTCATCGGGCAGATAGCGGCCTTGGGACGGTTCATATCGAGGTCATCATATAAGAGTCATCACTTCTTCTCTCTGCTCAGAAAGAAAAACAGCTTCGAATGGACCCCTGAATGCCAAAATGCCCTGGAAGAATTGAAGAGATATTTATCGAGACCACCCTTGCTGCATACTCCAAAGGAGGGAGATACATTATATCTTTACCTGTCCGTATCAGAGGTAGCAGTGAGCGGTGAGCTGGTTCGAGAGGATCAAGGTACGCAATTCCCTGTCTATTATGTGAGTCGGACTCTGGGCGACACCGAAACTAGGTATCCTCTTCTGGAAAAATTAGCCCTTGCATTAATTAGCACATCTCGAAAATTGAAACTTTATTTTTAATGTCACCGCATTTGCGTCCTGACAACGTACCCGCTTCGGAGCATATTACACAAACCGGAGTTGTCGGGTCAATTAGCCAAGTGGGCCATCGAACCCGGGGGATACGACATTGAATATAAGCCTCAGACGGCTATCAAATCCCAGATCTTGGCAGATTTCGTGGTCGACTTTGCTCCCGCTCTGGTGCCCGAAGTAGAGAAAGAATTGTTATTAAAAACAGGCACATCCTCTAGGGTGTGAACCATGTTCACTGACGATGCTTCCAACGTGAAAGTGTCCGGGCTCGGTATAGTCCTAAAACCGCCTACTGGTGGCGTAATAAGGCAATCCATAAAAACTGCAAAATTAACTAACAATGAAGCCGAGTATGAGGATGTGACTGCAGGTATCGAATTAGCCAAAAGCCTTGGATCCGAATGCATCGAGGCCAAGTGTGATTCTCTCCTAGTAGTTAACCAGGTGAACGGTAGCTTCGAGGTCCGAGAGGAAAGGATGCAAAGGTACCTCAACAAAACTTTGACCACACTATATCGCTTCAAGGAATGGACCTTAAACCATATACCGCGAGAGCAGAACGGTGAGGTCAACGCCCTCGCAAACCTGGGGTCGCCTGTCGAATAAGATGATGTACTTCCCGGAGCCATAGTCCAGTTAACTAGGTCAGTAGTTGAAGATGTCCACGCCGAGATCAACTCCACCAGCCTGACTTGGGATTGGAGAAACAAATACATAAGCTACCTAAACGACGGAAAACTGCCTACGAATCCGTAGGAGTCAAGGGCTTTACGGACCAAGGCAGCCAGGTTCTCTCTCGACGATAATAACACCCTCTACAAGAGAAATTTTGACAGACCTTTGGCGGTATGCCTAGGACCAGGTGACACAGATTACGTGCTTCGGTAGATCCACGAGTGCTCCTGCGGGAACCACTCCGGTGCTAAATCCCTAGTTCGTAAGGTGATCAGAGCTGGCTATTACTGGGACAGTATGGAAAAAGACACCAGGGAGTTCGTTCGTAAGTGCGACAGATTCCAAAGGTTCGCGCCCATGATCCATCAGCCCGGCGAACAACTACATTCGGTCCTGTCACCTTGGCCGTTCATGAAATGGGGGATGGATATCGTCGGACCATTGCCGACCGCACCAGGTAAAGCCAAATTTATTCTATTTATGACTGACTATTTCTCTAAATGGGTGGAAGCATAGGCTTTCGAGAAGATAAGAGAAAAAGAATTCATCAACTTCATATGGGACCACATCCTATGTCGGTTCGGGATCCCTTCTGAAATAACATGCGATAACGAAAATTTGTTCATAGGGGGTAAAGTAACACAGTTCCTCGAGGACCACAAAATCAAAAGAATCTTATCAACGCCCTACCACCCATGCGCCAACGGCCAGGCCGAATCCACAAACAAAACCATCATTCAAAACCTGAAGAAAAAGTTGGAAAATGCAAAGGGCAGATGGAGAGAGATTTTGCCCGAAGTTCTGTGGGCGTATCGAACCACTCCCAAGACAAGTACATGGGAGACGCCATTCTCTCTGGCGTATGGGTCCGAAGCTTTAATACCAGTCGAGGTAGGGGAACCGAGCACCAGATTCCAACATGCCATGAAGGATTCGAACAACGAGGCAATGACCATGGCCCTCAAATTAAACGAGAAGCTTCACTGGTTCGGATGGCCGCATAAAAGAAAAGGATTGAGAGATACTATAATAGGAGAGCAAACCTCCAATACTTTGGATTCGGGGACTTTGTCCAAAAGAAAGGTTACTTTGAACACCCGGAATCCTAACGAGGGAAAGTTAGGTCCGATCTGGGAAGGACCGTACCGTGTCCTAGGGGTGGTCGGCAAAGGATCATACAAGCTCGGCACCCTGGAAGGCGAGAACATCCCAAGAAATTGGAACATATCCACGCTCAAGCGATACTACTACTAAGGTAATCTTACGACCCCGTCTCTTTTCACTCACCCAAAAGCTAATCTCCCGCAGGCATCCGACAGAAAACTCCTGAACATCCCACAGCTACAAAGGGTTCCTGGATTGACTGACGAGTTGCACTCTTTTCCTTCGATCGGGTTTTGTTCCCGAAAAAAGGTTTTTACCGACAAGGTTTTTAATGAGGCAACACTTATGAGTCCGTCAGAGAGAACTTGTACCGACATCCGAGGCCCTTCCCTAAAGCAAAGCCTGATCACTGGAGGACGCTGCCTCGGAGGAGGGGTGCCCCCGCGAAACAAGTCGGAACAAGTTAAAGAGTGTTTTTTGTAGGAAAATAATGTAGCAAGTCCAACAGTCAAATGAACCGTACCCGCATAAGGGGATCGAACCCTTGATGGCAAAAACATGTATGCTTGTATCAAATAATGAAAGGAATGTTCTATCAAAAAATTTTGTGAGCTCAAGAAACAGTTATCACTAGCATTTAAATTATCAAGATCCGAGGTCGTAAGATCCCAAGAGGGTAACCTCGAATATATCAAAAACTGTAAGTCCTACGGGCATGATCAAAATCCCAAGCGGGAGTATCTAAGTAACAAGACACGGTCCCGACTTCAAAGCCAAGGCTATTTATTCGAACTTGTAAGACCCCTAAAAAGGCATACCCACGAATATAGATGTCGAGGATACGATACCCGGGACTAAGGGCTACGGTAGAATAAGACGACTACGGTCGATGGGCTTCGGCCCAACAACAACAAGCGATTCGGGGACACCAGACTGGCGCCTTAAAACTAAATCCTTCGAAAACATTTGGGAAAGAACAAGTTAAATCATGCTACCTTTAGTGTAAGCAAGAGCTTCGAACATTTTCATGTAAGTTCTCAGAAAAGAGTTTCGAACATTTTCATGTCGGCTCGTAAGAAAGAGTCTTTCCCATTCATCGTAACGGCTCGTAATCGAGGCTCTTTTGGGCCGTCGAAGAGTCAGAAGAACACAAGAAAACTCTGAGTAAATCCCTAAGGGATGAAAAATATAGCCATATCAAAAGTCGCGTAAGTGCCATTAAGCCAGCGCAGAAAAGCCTACTGGCTAACCCAAAATCTGAAGGGCTGATTAACTCGAGTCATAATCCGGCTCGGGGACTGAGCCCAGAAAGGTTAATCAAAAGTCGCGTAAGTTCCATTAAGCCAGCGCAAAAAAGCCTACGGGCTAACCCAAAATCTGAAGGGCCGATGAACTCGAGTCATAATCTGGCTCGGGGACTGAGCCCAGAAAGGTTAATCAAAAGTCGCGTAAGTGCCATTAAGCCAGCGCAAAAAAGCTTACGGGCTAACCCAAAATCTAAAGGGCCGATGAACTCGAGCCGTAATCCGGCTCGGGGACTGAGAACAGAAAGGTTAATGAAAAGTCGCGTAAGTGCCATTAAGCTAGCGCAGAAAAGCCTACGGGCTAACCCAAAACCTGAAGGGCCGATGAACTTGAGTCGTAATCCAGCTCGGGGACTGAGCCTAGAAAGGTTAATCAAAAGTCGCCTAAGAGCCTTGAAGCATGCGCAATAGACCTACGGGCTAACCCAAAATCTGAGGGACCAATGAATTTGAGTCCTAACCCGGCTCGGGGACTGAGCCCAAAATGATTGACTAAAAGTCGCCTAAAAACATTCAAAACAGCCCACAGGTTAATCAAAGAGTTGGAGGACGAATGAGCGCGTACCGTGGCTCGGCTCAAAAAATTAAACCTAGCTAAAATGCATAAGCCTCCAGGCCAACCATAAAAGGCCCACGGGTCAATTGAGAGAACATATCAGTCCCATACATAAAAATGCCCAAGGGGCCAACACGCAAGGATATGAGATTCTAGCAAGCATCGATCCTAGACCATTGTGAAATCGTTAAGCCAAGGCAAGGACCTAGAGGGTCCGCCCTGGGGAACAGATCTCGGGCCAATAGCCCTCATGGGCAAAGCAATGGACATAAAGCGTGACCTGTGCTCGGACCTATTAGCTGCCCCAGTACAAAGAAAGTTCCCTGTTCAAAATATACGTGCAGACCTTAAAGCTACATGTGCCCCCAAAGCTCGAGTAGATGTCTGATCATGAAGACTGGAGGCTGCCTCAAGCCCAAGCTTGCCCCCGCTCGAAAAGAAGTTACGGAGTCTCGAAACTGTACTTACGTTTCGAGCAGGAGTAAATAATGGCCCGATCTTTTATGACGAGAGTGGATATTCGCCCAGAAGACATCCTCAGAATTCTCGCAGTGCCCGAGTCTGGGGAACGTTTTTACCCGGAGGTAATCAGTAGACCCCCCTTTTTGTTACAGAGAAGCCGAGGTCCGATCCTCGCTCAACGTTGAGCAATCCTGGCTCTGACAGGGGGTTCAGAGTCTTAATGAACATAATAATGGCCGAGATAAGAGTCCGATTTTCGGCCAATTCATACACGTAAGTTTGCGCAAACAGAAGACAAAACAAAATTCAGAATCAGATCAAGGGAAAAACAAATGGATCTCTTATATTAATAGAATATGTTTACAAGACACGCAAGGGAATCTTTACACAAAGAAGCATAAAACAAAGGCCTAATCTACAGACAGAAGCCTATCTTTTGGAGAGATGTCCTCGAGGCCCCCCCTGGTCAGTGTCTTCGAGCTTCCCCTGGCGGCAATGGGCGGACAACATGTTCCTCTTCCTTAAAACTCCCGTCACCGCTGTTGGGAAACCCTCTCTCGAAATATCGAACCTATTTGGGATGCTCGAGTCGGTGGATATTGCATCCTCGCCTCACGGAAAGCAGGAGGGGCAAAACACCGCACCCGATTGAAGTTAAGAGAGATGAGCAGCAATATAGGTACTTCATACGAAGGTGAGCAACAATATATGTACTTCATGCCTTTCGATGCGGAAGGCACTCGAGGCCCACCCCTCGTTTCCTCTAACCGACAGCAGCAGTAACAACAAAAAAAACAATCCAACATAACCCCATTTAGCAAGGGAGGACTTCAGAAGAAAAGTCGTGGCCCTGCTCGGAAGACCGCTGCCAGAAAACTGTATAGACATGGGTTTGCACCATGAAGAACGGGAAGGTAGAGGTGAATTGGAAAGTATAGATTGTTGAAAACGGGAGGATGAAGTTTGAAGTTAGGAAATCCCTTATTTATAGGAAGTCGGCGACCTCACCAAATAAGTAATCAATGCTTGGGGGGAAATTAACCGATGACGTCATTATTGCCCCCTTTTTGGAAAGGCGAAACGGCAAAACAATCAATTCCCTAGGAAGATGATTCGACAGGACACTTCAAATCGCCTGACAAGCTCACATCACAAATATGACATCATCGTGAAAGGCCCGAGGAAGATCCGCTTCAAGGTCATTTCTTATCATTTTATTATAAGAAACGGAGGGACTATCTGTATACGGTTAAAATCTGGAAGGACCGACAACATGTATACATACTTGTGCAATTCTATATAATAACAGGAAAATATCGATGGAAATAAGCAAGTAAAAACAGATACGGGGAGACACATGCTGGGGATAAGAGGGGAAACAAATACTAGCATAGTGGAACAGGGTAACAACTGAAATGTAATAGTAAAAGAAGGAATTTAACGCCTCAGAACAGATAATGAATAACACAAGGCACGACATGTCCCCTCGTGCATCACCTCACAAATCACTCAGCACAGAATGTCCCCTCGTGCATCAAATAGTAACACATCGGCACGACATGTCCCCTCGTGCGATAAACAATAACAATCATCACGGCATGTCCCCTCATGTGATAAATAATAAACAATCAGCACGATATGTCCCCTCGTGCGATAAATAATAAACAATCAACACGACATGTCCCCTCGTGTGATAAATAATAAACAATCAACACGACATGTCCCCTTGTACAATAAATAATAAACAATCAACACGGCATGTTCTCTCGTGCGATAAATAATGAACAATCAACACGGCATGTCCCCTCGTGCGATAAATAATAAACAATCAGCACGGCATGTCCCCTCGTGCGATAAATAATAAACAATCAACACGGCATGTCCCCTCGTGTGATAAATAATAAACAATGAGCAATATAATGTGCAACTATCAATAAGGAATCACAAGTGTACAAAAATACTCGTGGAAGTCAAAGTGTGGTCTGACGTCCGACCTCAGACGATCTAATAAGTCGACCCAGGAGGATACGGGCCCATGAATTGGCGTAAGGAACAACACGAGGATCGAGGTAGGTAGCCCTGTGACTGAGTACAATTCCGTACTTGGGCCTTAACTAGCCGAATCAATTAAGATCTTCGTAATAAATGTTGATGTACTAAGTTTTGACCCTCCCTGCTATATAAAGGGGACTTTTGTCATTTTGTAACACACAACACATTGAATACAAGACTCAAGAACATTTTTTGCTTTAATATCAAACATCCTCTGTTCCTTTTTATTGGCTCATTTACTTGAATTTATTGCTTTCTTTTACTTGTTCTTCATTTACAGCCTATCATTGATCATAAATAGTGTATCTCAAGGCCTATAAGCTCGTTATAGCTCCATCAATCGTTCGATCCAGGCCCGAATCTAGGTCCTTGAGACCCTCGAGGTCGACATCGAGCCTTCGACTTAAGGCATTCTGGTTTGCTTTCCTTTAGATTTTTAGTCGTTTTTCTCACTATTCCATCCTAACACATTTAGCTATAATCATTCAACAACCGGAATTAAGATAAATCACGTATTTTTAGAACCACATAACTAAATATAATTGAAGTTACAATTTTCACAGTAAACACACCCTAATACTCGATCTCCACATATTCCTATCAAGAGTAATGTCCTCGGAAATCTGGAGTCGCGCCATGTCCTGCCCGATCACCACGCCCCGATACTTCTTAGTTCGCCCTCTACCTCTTCTCGTACCTGCCAAAGTCAACCGCTCACACATCCTAACCGGTGCCTCTAGGCTTCTCTTCACACGTGTTCGAACCATCTAAGTCGCGCTTCCCGCATCTTATCGTCAACGGGAGTCACACCCACCCTCTCCTAAATATCTCCATTCCAAATCTTATCTAGCCTAGTATACCCACACATCCATCTCAACATCCTCATTTCTGCTGCTTTCATCTTCTGGATATGTGAATTCTTGACTGGCCAACACTTAACTCCATACAACATGGCCGGTCTAACCACCTCTCTATATAACTTACCTTTGAGTTTCGGTGGCACATTCTTGTCACACAAGACTCCAGACGCTAACCTCCATTTCATCCACCCCACCCTAATACGGTGCGTAACATCCCTGTCGATCTCCCTATCTCCTTGGATAATAGACCCTAAGTACTTAAAACGTTCTTTCTTGAGGATGACCTATGAGTCAAGCCTGATTTCCACATCTGCTTCTCCTCTCATGTTGCTGAACTTACATTCCACATATTCCATCTTAGTCCTACTCAACTTCAAATCTTTAGGCTCCAGGGCCTGCCTCCATACCTCCAATCTCCCATTAATGACACCTCGCATCTCATCAATCAGAACTATATCATCAGCGAACAACATAAACCATGGCACCTCTCCTTGGATATGGTGTGCCAATGCATCCATCGCCAGAGCAAATAAGAACGGCTGATCGCAGATCCTTGGTGTAACCCCATAACCACCGTGAAAGGCTCTAAGTCACCTCCCACAGTCCTAACCCGAGTCATAGCTCCATCATACATATCCTTTATCACCCTAATGTAAGCCACCGGCACACCTTTCACCTCCAAAGGACGTCCCTAGGGACCTTGTCATACACATTTTCTAGGTCAATAAACACCATATGCAAATCCCTCTTCCTATCCCTGTATAGTTCCACCAACCTCCTGATAAGGTGGATAGCTTCCGTAGTATAACGACCCGGCATGAACCCGAACTGGTTTTCCGATATAGACACCGCCCTCCTTATCCTCCCTTCCACCACCCTCTCCCAAACTTTCATGGTTTTCCGAATTAGAATCTCTTACCTTTATGGTTTCTTGAAAATCTCTCAAAAAATCGCCATAAGCCAAGTTCTCTATGTCCAAAATAGATAATGAAATCAAACCCTCGAACTTAGGCCTTTTCTGCCCTGTAATTTCGCATTTGTAGTCACATAGTCGCATCTGCGGAAAATCATCGCAGGTGCAGTTCCAACTAATGCACTGAAGGCTCGCACTCGCAGACCCATAAGCGCTTTTGCGCAAGCACATATGCGGATAAAACAACCGCATATGTGGTCTTTCTCAATGCCCTTCCCCAATTTCCGCTTCTGCGAAGGCAGGGTATGCACCTGCGGAGGCGCACCTGCGCCCAAGAGTTTTCATCTCCGAGCCTAGACTTGGCTGCCCCTCTCCGCTTCTGTGCTTCACCACTCGCGCACCTGAGTCCCCACCTGCGGCCAATCCCTCCGCATGTGCGATGACACTAGAAGGCTAGAACTTCAGCAAAGAGACTAAGTCCAAATTTGGTTCCGGAGTTTATCCGAATCACACCCAGGGCCCACGGGACCCCGCGCGAATATACCAACAAGTTCTAGAACACCTAATGGAACTCGATGCCAAAAATCACATCAAACAACATCGATTCTACGAATTGCAACCCAATTCAAGCATGTTCAAACTATGAACTTCCAGATTCCAAAACTAATTCCGATTCATACCAAAACAACTCCGGTTGACTTCAAGTTTTTCACACAATTCATAAATGACATGACAGACCTATTCCAACTTTCGGAATCGAAATCCGACCCAGATATCAATGAAGTCAACTCCTGGTTAAACTTTTCAACATTCCAACCTTCAACTTTCTAAATTTCTCCAATTCAAGTCGAAACGACCTACGGACCTCCAAATCAATATCCGGACATGCTAATAAGTCCAAAATCCCCATACAGAGCTGTAAGAATCACCAAATTCCATTCCGGAGTCGTCTACATAAAAGTCAAATTGTAGTAAATTATTTCAACTTAAGCTTCCAACTTAGGGACTTAGTGTCCTATTTTACTTTGAAACTCGCCCGAAACCAAATCCAAACACCATGACAAGTCACATAACGACAATATAACATAGAAGAGGCAATAATAGGGGATTGCGGCTAAAATACTCTAAACGACTGGTCGGGTCATTACATCCTCCCCCTCTTAAAACAAACGTTCGTCCTCGAATGAGTATAGAGACATAGATGAAGTGGTGAAAAGATGGGGATAACATATACACATATCATGCTCGGTCTCCCAAGCCGCCTTCTCGACTAGTTGACCCCTCCATTGAACCTTCACTGAAGCAATGTTCTTCGACCTCAACTTTCGGACCTGCCTTCCCTAAATGGCCATCGGCTCCTCAACATAAGACAAATCCTTGTTCAATTGGACTGAGATGAAATCCAACACATCAGACGGATCACCTTGGTACTTCCGGAGCATAGAAACATGGAATACTGGATGAACTGCAGCTAGACTGGGTGGTAGTGCTAGCTTGTAGGCCACCTCTCCAACCCTCTCAAGAATCTCAAAAGTTTCGATATACCTAGGGCTCAAGCCTTCTTCCCGAACCTCATAACACCCTTCATGGGCAAAACCCAGAGCAAGATCCATACCCCAACCATGATACAACATCGCGAACCTTCCAATCCGCATAACTCTTCTGTCCAGATTGGGCTGTATGAAGTCGATCTTGAATCAATTTAACCTTTTCCAAAGCATCCTAAACCAAGTTAGTACCCAATAGCCTAGCCTCATCCGGTTCAAACTAACCTACAGGAGACCGACACCTCTTCCCATACAAGGCCTCATATGGAACCATATGAATGCTTGACTGGTAGTTGTTGTTGTGGGTAAACTTCGCAAGCAGCAAGAACTGATCCCGAGAACCCCTAAACTTCATCAATCATCCACGAAGCATATCTTCCAATACCTAAATAGTGAGCTCGAACTGTTCCGTTCGTCTGAGGGTGGAATGTTGTACTCAACTCAACCCGTGTGCCCAACTCATGTTGTACGGCCCTCCAGAATCGCGATGTAAATTGCGTACCCTGGTCAGAGATGATGGATACCGGCATGCCATGAAGTCGGATAATCTCGCGAATATAAACTCGAGCCAGCTGCTCTAAAGAATAAGTAGTCACCACTGGAATGAAATTAACCGACTTGATCAACCTATCAATAATCACCCATAATGCATCAAACTTCTTCTGAGTACGTGGGAGCCCAACACCAAAATCATGGTAACCCAATCCCATATCCACTCAGGAATCTCTAGCTTATGAAACAATCCACCTGGCCGTTGGTGCTCATACTTCACTTGCTTACAATTTAGGCACCGAGCTACAAACTTCACTATGTCTTTCTTCCTTCTCCTCCACCAATAGTGATGCCTCAAGTCCTGATACATCTTGGCGGCACCTGGATGAATGGAGTATTGCGAACTGTGGGCCTCCTGAAGAATCAAATCGTGCAAACCATCTACATTGAGTACAGATAGCCAACCCTACATCCGTAAAACTCCATCATTCCCAATAGTGACCTCCTTGGTATCACTGTGTTGAACCATGTCCTTGAGGATACACAAATAGGGGTCATACTAACGCTCTCTGATACGATCATAAAGAGAAGATCGAGAAACCACACAAGCCAAAACTCGGCTCGGCTCAGAAACGTCCAATCTAACAAACTGGTTAGCCAAAGCCTAAACATCCAATGCTCATGGTCTCTCCACTGCTGGTAGATATGTTAAACTGCCCAAGCACTCCACCTTACGACTCAAGGCATCATCCACTACATTGGCCTTATAGGGATGATATAGAATGGTTTTATCATAGTCCTTAAGCAACTCTAACCATCTCTGCTGCCGCAAGTTAAGATCCTTATGTTTGAACAAATGTTATAGATTCTGGTGGTCGGTATAGACCCCACAGGGGACACCGTACAAAAAGTGCCACCAAATCTTCAAGGTATGAGCAATAGCTACTAACTCAAGGTCGTGGACAAGATAATTATTCTCATGTTGTCACGACCTGAATTTCCCACTGTCGGGACCGTGATGGCGCCTAATATTGAACCCGCTAGGCAAGCCAACGTAAATGTTTGATTTACTTTACTTTTTCATTATAACAGATAATGGTGAAATACAAAACCAACATAAATGATAATACGAAATAAAGTAAAGTCTAGTAGCTTAATTTAATACTGTTACGAATTTCACAATACCAACCCAGAATTTTGGTGTCACAAACTCACGGACTATCTATGAATAATACATATAAAGGCCTGAATGAAAGAAGTACATATGTTTCTTAAATAACTAGAACATAATACAAATGAAGTACAAGGGGACGCCAAGGCCCACGGAAGCCTGCAGGACTACCTCGGTGTCTCAACGTTGAATGAAGTCAGCCTCCTCGCTCTAACGTCCGTAGGGTCCTGTACTGGGATCTCCACAACAAAAATGTGCAGAGAGTAGCATCGGTACAACCGACCCCATGTACTGAGTAAGTTTCGAGCCTAACCTCGGCGAAGTAGTGACGAGGATAGGACACGACAACCAAAATAACATGTGCAGTTTAATAATATATAGAAGAAATAATAACAATAATAATTGAGCAACTAAGTACAAAGAAAAAGGGGAACATGCTGAGCGGAAAAATATCAAATACTGGAAATAACAGAATAAGACAGCAATTCCAATATCAACCTTAATAGCAGAAAATAGCAAAACAAAGGAGGCATCACCCTTCGTGATTTTACTCTCATCCCCATCAAATAGTACATGAAAATGCACGGCATCACCCTTCATGCTTTTACTCTCATCCTTACAATAAATCAATAGAAACGACACGGCATCACCCTTCTTTCTTTTAATATAATAATATGGCATGACATCACCCTTTGTGCTCTTAATATCATAATATGGCACGGAATCACCCTTCGTGCTTCATACATGGCATCACCCTTCGTGCTTTTCACTCTTCCTCACCCAAACCACATCACAAACAACAATCCAGTAAGGAAATTCCACAATTGGAACAACAATAATAAAATCATAACGTCCCGGCAAGGGAACAAGAATAGAATCAATACCATCCCGTCAAGGGACACAACTATAACCAATCTCACTTAGTACATAACTTCACATAGAATTTCTCAACTAATACCAATACTCAACACTAATCAACATCAAGAATTTCCACCAATACGAATAACCACAAAGTGAAACTTAAAGTAATAATCAATGAAAAACCACATAATCACAACGTTCGACTCACGGGCATGCTTGACACCAATGTATAGGTACTCGTCACCTCACCTATACGATGAACATGATATTAACACATAACAAATAAGACACAACACCTATTCCCTCAAGCTAAGGAGAGGCCAAACACTTACCTCAAATTCCACGACCAAACTCAAGCCTCGATTACCGCTTTCCCTTTTGAATTTGACTCCAATTCACTTGTATCTAGACATATTTAACTTAATAACATCAATAAATGCTAAACAATTCAATCCCAATGCTTAATTATAGGTTTTATATCATTCTTCCCAAAAAGTCAAAAATCGACCTCGTGCCCGCTTTGTCAAAACACGAGGTTCGGACCAAAACCCGATCACCCATTCACCCATGAGCCCGAATATGTAATTAGTTTTGGAATTCGACCCCAAAACGAGGTCTAAATTCCAATTATTAAAAAAGCCCTAACTCTACCCAAATCCCCAATTTTCTACCCTTAAGAACATGATTTAGGCCTAGAAATCTAATGCATGTTAATGGAAATTGAAGAAAACGAGTCTAAGAACACATACCTATGGTTTTGTGGTGAACACCCTCTTCAAAAATCGCCCAAGTTCGAGTTTTAGTGAAAAGGTTATGATATTTTGAAGAAGTCTCGTTTTAGCTACAGTTTTTAAAAGACTGGACCATTACTCTATGCGTTCGCGTGCCCTTGGCCGCGTTCGCATAGGTTTGACTTCCCTGGACTATGCGTTCGCGAGCTACAGGCCGTGTTCGCATAGGTTTGACTCCCCTGACCTACGCGATCGCGAGCCAGTGGCCGCATTCGCACAGGGTTATGTCTACCCATCCCCCAGACCCCTTCCTACTCTATGCGTTCGCGGCTGACCTGGTGCGTTCGCGTAGACTAAACTCCCAAGGCTCCGCGTTTGCACCCAGGTCTGTGCGTTCGCACAGTGTAAACAATCCCCCTTCCCCGTTTGTGCATTGCGTTCGCATGGGTTACCATGCGTTCGTATATGGTAAATACCTGGACAGCGGCAAACAACATTTACACTAGATTTCTAAGTTTCAAAACACCCTGACGCCTATCCGAAACTCACTCGAGCCCTTGAGGCTCCAAACCAAACATGCACACAACCTCAAAAACATCCTACGGACTTACTCGTGCGATCAAATCGCCAAAATAACATCTTAAACAATGAATTTAGCATAGAAATCAAAGAAAAATCTCAAAACTTTCAAAGTTTCAAATTTCACCAATACGGGTCAGAATCACATCAAACGACCTCCGTTTCTTACCAGAATTTACCGACAAAACTTAAATATCATATTGGACCTAAACCGGGCTCCGGAACCAAAATACGGGCCCGATACCATAAATTATAAATACAATTAAATTTCCAAAAACTCTTATATTTTCAGAAAACAATTTCTTTCAAAAACTCATTTCTCGGGCTTGGGACCTCGGAAATCGATTACGGGCATACGCCCAAGTACCATATTTTCCTACGGACCCTCCGGGACTGTCAAATCACGGGTTCGAGTCCGTTTACCCAAAATTTTGATCGAAGTCAACTTAAATTAAAATTTAGAGGAAAAAATTAGTATTTTCTCGATTTTTCATATAAAAGCTCCTCGGCTATACGCTCGGGCTGCGCACGCAAAATGTGGTGAGATACAAGGAGGTATTCAAGGCCTCGGAACATCATTTTTACTTATAAAGCAAGGGATGACCTTTTCTGGTCATCACATTCTCCACCTCTAAAATAAACGCTCGTCCTCGAACGGACATAGAAAAGTACCTGAATCAGGGAAAAGATGGGGATAATGACTCCATACCGGACTCGGAATCCCAGGTAGCTGCCTCAACAGGCTGACCTCTCCACTGAACACGAACCGAAGGATAACTCTTCGATCTCAACTGACAGATCTGCTGGTCTTATATGGGTACCGGCTCCTCCTCAAAGGTCAAATCCTTGTTCAACTGGACATTGCTGAAGTCTAACACATGGGATGGATCGCCGTGATACTTCCGAAGCATAGATACATGAAACACTAGATGCACGATTGATAAATTTGGTGGCAACGCAAGTTGGTAAGCCACCTCTCCCACTCTGTCAAGGATCTCAAACAGACCAATGTACCTCGGGCTTAGCTTGCCCTTCTTTCCGAATCTCATCATGCCCTTCATGGGCGACACCCGAAGCAACACCCGCTCTCCGACCATGAATGCCAAGTCACGAACTCTGCGGTCGGCATAACTCTTCTGCCTGGACTGAGCTGTACAAAGTCTATCCTGAATGATCTTTACCTTATCCAAGGCATCCTGCACTAACTCTGTACCCAACAACCGAGCCTCTCCCGGCTCAAACCCCCAACCGGCAACCGACATCGTCTACCATATAATGCCTCATAGGGAGCCATCTGAATGCTCGATTGGTAGGTGTTGTTGTAGTCAAACTCAGCTAATGGAAAGAACTGATCCCAAGAACCTCCAAAGTCAATGACATAGGCTCGCAGTATATCCTCCAAAATCTGAATAGTACGCTCGGACTGCCCGTCCATCTGAGGATGAAACGCGGTGCTCAACTCAACCCGTGTGCCCAACTCACGCTGAACTGCTCTCCAGAAATGCGAGGTAAACTACGTACCTCGATCAGAAATAATGGACACGGGAACACCATGAAGACGGACAATCTACCTAATGTAGATCTCTGATAATCTCTCTGAAGAATAGGAAACTGCCACAGGAATGAAATGCGCTGACTTGGTCAGCCTATCCACAATGACCCATACCGCATCGAACTTCCTCTGAGTCCGTGGGAGTCCAACAACGAAATCTATTGTGCTACGCTCCCACTTCCACTCAGGAATCTCAATCCGCTGCATCAATCCACCAGGTCTTTGATGCTCGTATTTTACCTACTGACAATTCAAGCACCGAGCTATATATGCCACAATATCCTTCTTCATCCTCCTCCACTTCCGCAAATCTTGATACATCTTTGCGTTGCCCGGATGAATGGAATACTGAGAACTATGGGCCTCCTCTAATATCAACTCACGAAGTCCATCCACATTGGGCACACAAATACGACCCTGCATCCGTAAGACTCCATCATCACCAACCGTAACCTGCTTGGAACCACCGTGCCGGACCGTATCCCTATGGACACACAAATAAAGATCATCATACTGCCGGTCTCGAATACGATAAAATAATGAGGAACGAGCAACTGTATAAGCTAGAACACGGCCAGGCTCAGAAACATCCAATCTCATGAACCAAATGGCTAAAGCCTTAACATCCAAAGCAAGCGGTCTCTCCCCAGCCGAAATATAAGCAAGACTACCCATACTGACTTACTTCATACTCAAAGCATCGGCCACCACATTGGCCTTCCCCGAATGATATAAGATGGTGATGTCATAGTCTTTCAACAGCTCCAACCATCTCCTCTGCCTCAAATTCAACTCCTTCTTCTTGAACAAATATTGTAAACTCTTGTGATCGGTGAACACCTCGCAAGTCACGCCATATAAATAATGCCTGCAAATCTTCAGCGCGTGGACAATGGCTGCTAACTCCAAATCATGAACTGGATAATTCTTCTCGTGTACCTTCAACTGAAATGAAGCATATGCTATAACCTTGCCATCTTGCATCAATACTGCGCCAAGTCCAACCCCAGAAGCATCATAATACACAGTATATGGCCCTGAACCTGTGGGCAATACCAATACCGGTGTCGTGGTCAAGGCTGTCTTGAGCTTCTGAAAGCTCGCCTCACACTCATCTAACCACCTGAATTGGGCACCCTTCTGAGTCAACCTGGTCATCGGGGTTGCAATAGATGAAAAGCCCTCCATAAACCGATGATAGTAACTTGTTAAGCCCAAGAAACTCTGAATCTCTGTAGCTGATGTGGGTCTAAGCCAATCCTTGATTGCTGAAATCTTCTTGGGATCCACCTGAATACCCTCTGCTGATACAACATGACCCAGAAATGCAACTGAACTCAACCAGAACTCACACTTGGAAAACTTAGCATACAACTGACTGTCCTTCAGAGTCTGAAGAACGACTCGAATGTGCTGCTCATACTCCTCCCGGCTGCGGGAGAAAATCAGAATATCATCAATGAATATAATCACGAACGAATCCAAATAAGTCTTGAACGCTCAGTTCATCAAATCCATGAAAGCTGCTGGGGCATTTTTCAACCCGAATGACATCACCAAAAACTCATAATGCCCGTATTGAGTGCGAAAAGTTATCTTAGGGACATCGGATGCCCTAATCCTTAACTGATGGTAGCCAGATCTCAAATCGACCTTCGAAAATACCTTGGTACCCTGAAGCTGATCAAACAAATCATCAATCCTCGGCAATGGATACTTATTCTTGATGGTAACCTTGTTTAATTGTCGGTAATCTATGCACATTCTCATCGATCCGTCCTTCTTCTTAACGAAAAACACCGGCGCACCCCAAGGCGAGACACTAGGCCTAATAAAGCCTTTATCAAGCAAATCCTGCAACTGTTCCTTCAACTCTGGCAGGGCCATACGATACAGCGTAATAGAAATAGGCTGAGTGCCCGGAGCCAAATCAATGCAAAAGTCAATATCCTTGTCGGGTGGAATACCCGGCAGGTCTACAGGAAACACCTCTAGGAACTCACGAACAATGGGCACAGACTTCATAGAAGGAACCTCGGCACTGGAATCACGAACATATGCCAAATAAGCCAAACACCTCTTCTCGACCATGCGCCGAGCCTTCACATATGAGATAACCCTGCTGGGAGAATGACCAGGAGTCCCTCTCCACTCTAGTCGAGGCAACCCTGGCAATGCTATTGTCATGGTGTTGTCATGACAATCCAGAATAGCGTGATAAGGCGACAACCAATCCATCCCCAAAATGACGTTGAAATCAACCATATCAAGGAGTAGAAGATCTACACGGTCTCAAGACCCCCCATAACCACTACACAGAAATGGTAGACACGATCTACCACAATAGAATCACCCACCGGTGTAGACACATATACAGGAGTACTCAGAGAATCACGAGGCATAATCAAATAAGGAGCAAAATATGATGACACATAGGAAAATATGGACCCCGGATCAAATAAAATCGAAGCATCCCTACTGCAAACTGAAACCATACATGTGATGACTGCATCAGAGGCCTCAGCCTCAGGTCTGGCTGGAATCGCATAACATCAGAGCTGGGCTCCACTAATCTGAACATCCCTATACGGCCTACTACTGGCTGACCTCTACCTCTAGTAGCCCGGCCTCCACCTCTAACTACCCGACCTTCACCTCTAGCACCTCGACCTCCACCCCTAGCTAGCTGAGGGGGTGGTGGAGCACCTGGTGCAGGAATCATAGCATGAGAACCCCGGTGCTAAGAACCACTCGAAGCTCGAGGGCAAAATCTAGCAATGTGTCCCGGATCACCACAAGTATAACAAGATCTCGGATGCTGAGACTTCTGGCCCTGAAACTGTCCCTGTCGACCTGAGTAACCGCCCTGAAAACTCTGGAGCGGTGGTGCACTGATAGGAGTTGGTAGTGCACAATTGAGAAACTGATAAGAACATATGTGGGGACTACGACTACCTAGAGCACTGCGAGACGCCTGAAGCGCTGACTGAAACAGCCTAGGAGGATGGCCTCTACCAAAAGAATCACTGCCTCCAGATGAGGCACCACTGAACCGGCCAAAATGACGAGGCCTCTTGTCAGACCCCTGACCACTGCCCTGTGATAAAAACATCTCGACTCTCCTGGCCACATTGGCCGCATACTAAAATTAAATATCACTCCCTATCTCTCTGGCTATCTACAATCTAATCGGCTGAGATAATCCCTCAATAAACCTCCTCACCCTCTCTCGGTCGGTGGGAAGTATCATAATAGCATGCCGGACCAAGGAGATTAATCTAGTCTCTTACTACGTGACTGTCATAGAGCCCTGCTGGAGACGCTCATACTGCCTCCGGAAATCCTCTCTCTGGGTGACAGGAAGAAACTTCTCCAGGAACAAATCGGAGAACTGATCCCAAGTCAGAGGCGGTGACCCAACTGGTCTGGTCAAGCAATAATCCCTCCACCAAGTCTTGGCGGGACCTGCAAGGCGGAAGGTAGCAAAATCGACCCTATTGGTCTCTAGTATCCCCATGTTACGGAGAACCTCATAGCAACTATCCAAGTAATCATGGGGATTCTCTAAAGGTGCATCGATAAAAGTAGTAGTAAACAACTTGGTGAACCGGTCCAATCTCCGTAAAGCATCAGCAGTCATAGCTGCTCCATCGCCTGCTTGAGCCATAATGCTTGGCTGAACTACCCCAGCTGTCTGAAGTGTTGGAGTCTATAACTAAGAAGCTAACTTCTCCGGCGTGCAGGTGGCGGGAGTCTGGGCTCCTCCCCCATCCTGAAAGACAACCGATGTTGTAGGAAGTAGACCTGCCTGAGCAACGCTCTCCATAAGGCCCACTAAACGGACCAGAGAATCCTGGAGTACCGGGGTGGCAATGAACCCCTCGGGAAGCTGAGCTGGTCCAACCGGGACTGT
>MDKH01067274.1:0-48984 GCA_005239495.1 Nicotiana undulata
AATTTCAGACCGATTTCGGTCGGAAAATATTTGGACGGAAATAGCCTGATTTCTAGTAGTGTATATAGTCAGATTTTTACGTTCATATAAAGTACAGATGAATTTTGGATACTGAATAGCCTTTTGAACCTACCAACAAAATAAAAAAGGAAAAACTCTGCTAACAACGACAAACAAAAAATGCCCTTCTATAATTAAAAAAATGGTATAAACTTAAAGCAGATATTAGTAAACTACATACAACAACAACAAATCCAGGAATAAAAAATTGCTAATTTCATATACATATACAAACTCTGGTTAAAGCAACTCGGAAATGTTGCCAAGTTTTAAACTTTTAATTGAGAACTCGATAGCAAAGGACTCCTCGAAATTCCTAACAATTGATTATCAAAAACGATCATATACACATGAATAATAAGATGATAACACTCACCAGGCTGAATACACCAAGCTCTTCCCATCGTTGCCAGTTATATCTGTACGTAAATAACGTACAATCAAGATTTTAGTAGTAACGAAAAGGTTCTCTATTAGCAGGAAAAGGATAGCTTTCTAATGAAGAAACAAAAGGTTGTAACTCACTATGAACCCCAAAACTGCTCTGAGAAAAAGTAAAATAAACAAAAAGATCTTTATCAGCTTTTTACGATGGAACATGTACGTGTATCATAAATTTATGAGGAATCTGCCTCAAACATGTGCTGACCATAAATAATCCTTAAGTCAAAAAGAGGTGCAGAAGCATTGACATGAGAACATCATTATTCTCCATGGACATTTTCTTAATGCACATCATAATTTCTCTATGGACATTTTTCTAATGCACAAATTAAGCAACTCCTGAAAAATTGAATATAAGTAAATCCACGACCAAGATATTTTAATCTCTCCGCATAACAAATCATGTTCTGTAGAAATTTTGACTAACATTAATATTAAGAATGAAAATAAATAAAGAAACAGAAGTCTTTGCTTCTTCCCCCCTCAGTTTATCTCAGGTTGATTCATGCAGCACAACATAAAAATATTAATTTACAGTCCTCAGCCACTTTATAGAACTTTTCAAAACGGCATAAATTTCAAAAAATCACAAATTCTAGTTAAGTCGGTCTTTATCTCCATCCAAGATAACTACCTTAGTCCGATTCATTATAGTGAGGGTTTCCTAAGCGAGCATGAAATTTTAATTCAAAGCCGCCTTTAAAGCATAAAGAAATACCTACAAAGTCTTGTTGCCTGCATTGACAAATTTCAGAAGCTTTCTTGAGAAAAGATTCAAGAGCTCAAGCTTAAGAACCACATCAATCACCCATAGCGAACTTAAATACAGTCTCCTGAGACCTTTGGGTATACAACAACCGATAAACAACGATGACCCATGCGCCTTTGCCAATGAGTCCTAAACAAAAGTAGCTTGTGAAACACCAAAAGTAAAAATAGTTAGTATTAATTAACAACATCCAAGATTTCATTGTCCAATAAAAAAAAGCAAAAGAATATTCCAATAAGGAAAAATTAAAAGTGAGAAAATAAAAATTAAGCAAAAAGAGAAAAGTAAATTATAACATAACTATGAAAAGTATGAAGAGAATCCTTTTGTTATGTCTGTTTATATTCTCATCAGACAGTAGGGCAAACTTTTATTTTCTTTTGGATTCTCATTTCTATTAGATGCCCGTAGACTCGTGACGCCAGTTCCTGGCACACCCACGTAGTGGGTATTATATTCTTTTGGTTGTAATTATTGGTGGTGGATAAAATAGTTATTTCTCTCTTTATGGTTGTTTAAGTTACCTCTTAAATTCGTGATTAAGTTCTAAAAATTGCACAAGTATCGGAAAATGTTTGATAAATTAAAAAGAGGATCACTAACAATTAAGGTTGGCTTGCCTGACATCAGAGTTGGGTGCCATCGCGACCTAAATTAGGGTTTGGGTCGTGACACCCTTGCTTCCTACAAATATTCTCTGCCCCAATATGCTAAGTGTGAACTTGTGATATCAACATGTCTTTTGAATGTTGCTTGTCCTCTTTGCTTGTATGTTTATTGTATAATCACCTCTGCAATGTCTGTTTCTAAAATGTAAATGCACCTCTTCAAACTCTCCCATTTGATCACCATCTTTTCACTCTCATTGGTTACTTATACTACTCTGAACCTATTACTCTTGGCCGGCTGAAAGCCAAGGCCACTAAGGAGTTATCTATTAACCTCCCTAGTGTGAGCACTACTCGGGGTCCATTTTGAGACCCTTGTGAACTCTGACACACTAGGGCTTGAGGTTATTTGGCCATTTTCTTTACTACTAAGATCTGAGTTATCTCTAACACTCAGTTCTGTCCCTCTTTCTGTCTATTGAATGTGCAAATTGATTTGTTTAAGTGATTAGGTTTTGGATCATATGATCCATCTATGGCTGTTTGGTTCGGTTTGAGTTCTGCTATGTTTTCTGGCCTATGCCGATGGATATGGTCCCTGTTGAGGTTTGGGTGTGCTAATCGGTGGAGAAAGAGTTTAGTTGAAGGCATGGCCAATCCTGGGTATCTCTTTGTTCCTGTCTTGGGCCTACGTCTATTACTTGTACCACTTTTGTACTCATATTCATTATTGGATCTGTAATAATTCCGTTATAACAATTGGGGTATTAGTGAAATTGGGAAATGGGTATATCCTAATACTTGCATGAAAAGGGTAGAAGGCATGTCTATAGGATTTATGTGATCTATTTGCTATCCAACATGCTATATGTATCGTTTAAGTCTCTTCGTGCACTATTAGAGATCATGTCATTAGGGGAATCACACACTCACGTAACTAGTATACTATCAAAGCACCAGTGCTTTATCTATTCTTTTGTTGACTGCTATGTGTTGCTAGATAGTATGCCCTATATGAGATAAATGCTAATGACTGCTCTTTAATCTGCACCATGCTCAATAGATATCATGCCTATAGGATTTTAACTAATTAATTCTCTATTGCATCATATCGTCCATCTAGAAAGCATGCCTATAGGAGCTGAATGTATAAAATCAGTTCCAATCGCCAATCTTTTGAAATCATGCCTATAGGATATCACTATTCGCTCTAAAGTACTAATACATGACTCTTCAAACACTGTTTTATTGTTTATCCACGCGATTATTAGGAGGCATAGGAAATTTTGAGCACCTCCAACAAGTTTCATTGCCCCTTACTGTGCAAACCATTTAGAGATCATGCATATAGGTTTATTAACTTATAATCTGTAATAAGCGACTTAGTAGCATCTGGCACTTACAAACTGGTAATATAGAAATCATAGGTCTAAAAATGACCTACACATCTGAATCAGATCATATACAAACTATGTCTATAGAGTTTAACGACTTCAATTCCTTAATTCAAGTATAGAACCACCTAAAATAGAGGTCCAAATGCCTCCTGGACCATAGGTATGGGACGGGTAATGCACGCATAAGGCACGATTTAGAATCAACTAGTGCGCTTTAGGTAATAACTTAAAGATAGTAATGGGGTAGCAGGAGATGATAGTCTGTGCCCGCTGAATAATACGAGTAACACCCCATCTTGAGGAAGTTACTAAATATTATTTATGTTGCACATGGTTATCCTTTAGGCTAAAAAATATAGGACTCACCATCTAATTCCTATTTATCTTTTGAATCAAGTGTCTATATTTAATCAAAAGTTTTTTGATAATAAATTTCCCAAACTTCTTGTTTTTCTCTGTCTTTGTTTATCTAACTAATTCATATAGTTAAAGTTCGTCCAGGACCCACAGTTGTGGACCTCGAAGAGTGCCTAACACCTTCTCTTCGAGGTAATTTCGATCCCTTACCCGATCTTTGGTGATGCAAACTAGTCAAACTTGAGTCATATGCAAATAGGTTGCCTAACGCACCTTAAACCGTTAGGTGGCGACTCTCCTCTTTTAACACTTCCTTAAAAGAGTAGTCACATGTCGAAACCCGATTTCGCGAGGAAAAGGGGCGCGACAGCATGACGACTCTGCTAGGTATATTTTAGCTCTTACCATAGCAAATTTGGTTTATATGAATTAGTCTTATCTGATAAACATGCTTCCTTTTCTTTTATTATTTTTGCTACTACATGGATATCCTGCTCCTGTTTTCCTTTTATTGCTGCATGCACACCCTTCCCCTATTCCCCCTTTATTTGAATTCATATTAATATGCAAATCCCTTCCTTTATCTTCCCTTCTTTGCTCAAAATTGGCTCTAACATGCGTATTCCTTTTTCTAGTCGTACTTATTTTCTCCAAGTCACCTTTTAAATTGCTACATCATATCTCTCCCCACCCTTGCTCCCTCGTTTACTTTATTACAATTTCCACATTGTACGAACTAACTTCTTCTTGTTTTCCTTTCTTTTCATGTCTTTTACATTTCATTTTAATACTGCATTTATTGTTTTCATCATGCAGAATATTTGACAACGTGTTGTTTATCTTTTCATAAAGCATGCTCCACATCATATTCCACTCGTGCCCAATTAATACCATAGCGGTGCTTGATGGGTGTCCGCGCTCTTCCGAAATCACCCTTAAATTTGGAAAGGATTATTTGCGGTAAAACTAGTCGATCAGCGGTGCAGTCGACGGTTCCGTGGCTTTTCCTCTCAAGCTGTCCGCTTGAAGGTACCGAGCTAGACTCTTCTAGAAACCCCAATCTAATATTAACAGTGCATGCATCATATCCAAACCTAGTATGGGTTAGAAAACTGTCCGCGTGATAACCCGCTAAGGCAAGCCTTGTCCAAAGTCCGTCGGGATCTCCATAATCCCAATGGACACTATCACGATATGTGCATTATTTGGAGAAAACACACCGGTATGCTGATCATTAATGTGTAAATAGTCAAATCCGGAGGGGGAAAGGGCTAACTCTATTTGTTTTGCAGAAATAAGGCACGAAGTCCCCAGGTTAGACATGGTTCAAAACATCCCACCTTTGCTGCTTGATTGGTGGAAAAACCTCTCACCTAGTGACAAGAACCATGTGAAAAGGGTCCTCAGGAACTTACCCTCCTTATTAGACATTCAACCAAAAAACACATTGATTCAGGCCGCCATAATGTTTTGGGATAAGAAGAGAGTTGTCTTCAATTTTGGTGACATAGAAATGACTCCTCTTTTAGAGGACATATGAGGCTTCACTGGGCTCCCATGGGACAATCCTGGTTTATTGGTACCAGAAAAATGCACTTCCCGAGGTTTCTTGAATATGATGGGGTTTAAGAAAAATGATGAATTACTCTGTCTGAAGAAGTCATACATGCCATTTCAGTTCCTTTATGAACGCTACGGGCACAACAAGTCATATCACCATCACCATGATGAACTTGCCATTATTTCTTTGGGTTGGACACACCGCCGAATTTTTGTATTCATTGTCTATTTTCTAGGAATGCTGATATTTCCAATGAAGGGGGAAAGGATCCACACTCGCCTAGCTATTGTCGCTAGGACTTTAATGGAGGGAATTGAGGGGAAAAATTACACCATAGTCCCTATGATCTTAGCTGAGATGTACCGGGCCTTAGATCGCTGCAAAAAAGGGTTTGGGCACTTTGAGGGTTGCAATCTGTTGCTGCAGGTATAAATATTAGAACACCTTCAAAGAGGTGAATACCGTCAAGGACTTCGGCGACGACCATGGAATGATCACATAGCCTACCATCATCCGAAGAGAATGAGTTTTATCCCAAATAGGTTTGCACAACCAGGAAATGCTGTAAGCTGGGTACGTTTCTTCATCAATCTGACTAATGAAAAGGTGCATTGGATGTTCGAATGGTTCCCTAGCAGCGAATTTATCATCAGGTCAAGAGTGACCACTCATCTAGTACTAATCGGGTTACAAGGAATATATCCTTATGCTCCTATAAGGGTAATGAGGCAAGCTGGGAGAAAGCAGGTTATACATAGGGTTTTCAACATGGTCTAATACAAATCAGAATCCAAGGGGAATACCATTCCATTCAAGTTCTAGGCACAACACAGGTGGAATCAAAAGATCACTGTGGAGAAAGACACCATCGAGCCTGATCGGTATCATGTCGGCCATGTGTACTTCTATCCATCATGGTTGGTAGATGATATAGCGGGAGATGTCAATCCAGGAATAAATCTAAAGAATAAGGTTATAGACGACGCCGCTGAAGCACAAGTCAAATACATGATGTTGTGTAAAAGGGTTTTCGAGTCTGAAGCCAGGCATTTGGAACAATATAAAGTGGACATGGAAGCAATCAACGAGTGGAAAGGAATCGCTACTAAATCAATGGAGAGATTGGAATATTTGGAGTAAGGGTTGATGTAGCTTGAGGGAAAGATGAGTAAAAGGATCTCGGACTGTCAGAATGCAAAGGGCAATGAAGGAGGGCATCTAGCAAGGGCATATCTACTGTTGGACATGCGCGACCTGGGGAACCTGATTGATGGAGCCAAGAAGGCCAAGCATGGAGAAGGTCCCTCTAGGACCAAATAGATTAGGAACAATGTTATATTTTCTTTTTAGACTCGTTTTAGACTTTGATTGTAATAAGGCAAATGCCATTAGTAACTTTTTCTAATTACTATCGTTTTAGTAGAAATTTGGTCCGTTTATCATATTAATGAAATGACGCAGTTATTGGCATCAATTTTCTCCAAATCTATATGTCGCTTAGGCCTATCTCGGGCACAATGAGGTCCCAAAAATTAGGACGCGAGTTTATAATTCTGTAATACTGGTTTAAATAACGCAAACATCCTTTTAATACTCCTTACTAACTTGTTTACCTTTTGTTTTCTTTTCTTTGTTTATTCCCATTCCCTAAGGTTGACTCGTGCATACTGGCATCATCAACATATCATACTAGATCCAGAGGTCCTCCACCACCTCCTTCTCCAAGTGATCCCAAAAACAAAGGAAAAGCCAAAATGGACGACATGAGCGGTATCAAGAAAGACATTGCTACACATGCTGAGAATGTCGAAACTTCAGAGGGTTGGAGTACTCCGGCACAGAACGACTTGGTCTTACGGTTAGAACAGAAAATACTAGAGTTACAAGGGGAACTCGAGCAGGTCTGAAACGTGGAAAACCTTTCCCTTACCCTGAATGTCCTCGACATCAACCAACAAAACGCCCAAAACCCAGCACCTCCCCAGAACACAAAAAACCAACACCCGCAAAATCCTCCCGCACCTAATCAATATGACACACCTCCTCAAAATCCCAATCCGCCACCAGTACCGACCCCTATACAACATCATCACCATCCAACCTAGTATCCACCAACCACCACCTATCACACTCCTCAAAATTCACAACAACCTACCCATGATCCTCAAAACTCAAGCAACGACCACCACTGCGCCCAAATTCCTGGAGTCCATCAAAGCAACCCCATATACGTGGAAACATTACCTCGCACTCCACAACAGACCCTGTACACATCTGAGTCTACCGAGAAGGACCTGCTCATCAAGAACATGGCGGAAGAACTCAAGAAACTTAATGGTCGAGTCCAAAGTGTCGAAGGGGTTAAAGGCGCGAAGGTTTGAATTATGATGATTTGTGTATTCAGCCGGACGTAGAACTGCCAGAGGGTTACAAACCTACAAAGTTTGAAATATTCGACGTGACAGGTGATCTGAAGGTACATTTGAGAACATATTGTGACAAACTCGTAAGGGTTGACAAGGATGAAAGAATATGCATGAAGCTGTTCATGAGGAGCCTCACTGGAGACGCCCTGTCTTGGTACATCAGTCAAAACCCGAAGAAGTGGGTTAATTGGGTGAGCATGGCGTCAGATTTTATAGATCGGTCCAGGTTTAACATAGAAAACGCACCAGGCGTTTTCTACATTCAAAATATTTAGAAGAAGCCAATAGAAACTTTCTGCGAGTATGTTACTCGGTGGAGGTCTGAAGCTGCGAAAGCAAGGCCAGCACTGGAAGAAGATCAGATGAATAAGTTCTTTGTCCGAGCTCAGGATCCTCAGTATTACGAGAGACTGATGGTTATTAAAAATCATAAATTTTCTGACATAATCAAATTGGGAGAAATAATCGAAGAGGGGATTAAGAGTGGAATGGTGACAAATTTTGAAGCACTCCAGGCTACAAACAAAGCCTTGTAGTCAGGTGGTATTTCTAAAAATAAGGAAGTATGGGCAGTGATGGTGGACCAAGGTCCAAAGTCTCCTCTCACATAACAAACACCCCCACCCACATATCATCTTTCACCTCCCAGATACCAACAACCTGCTTCCATTTACCATACTTATAATACCCAGCCAGCGTACTACCACTCACCACCAGCCCGCCAAAACTACCAAAAACCTAGACCGAATTTCGACTGCAGACCGCCTAGACAATATACCCCAATTGCTGAACCCATCGACCAACTGTATGAGAGACTGAAGGCTACCGATTATGTCACTCCCATTCTCGCTGTTGCTATGGAAAATTCCTCCCAGTGGATTAATCCAAACAAGACATGTGCCTACCACTTGTGCATGAAAGGTCATGCTATTGATGATTGTTGCACTTTGAAGGATAAGATCCAGACATTGATTGATACCAAAGTTATACAGGCAAAAGAGGCTGCACCTATTGTCCATAACAATCCTCTCCCCCATCACAGGGGCGAGGAGGTAAATGTGATAGAAACTGAAGAAGAATGGGATCCGGAAGGGTCAATTGGACTCATTTATGAAGGGGATAATCCTAAAATACCTCCAGTCACTCTCACACCTATCGTAGTACATATCCAGTCACCTATTGAGGTCGAAGTAGCCACACCAACTCCATTTGAGGTCGAAGTGTAAACACCCTCAACCGCGCCAACCCCGTTTGAGGTTGAGGTGACAACACCCTTCACCGTGACGATAACACCTACACCATACTTTAAGTCAATGCTATACCCTGGGACTATGCTACAGAAGCGAGAAGTAAAGGAAAGGCAAAAATGGAGGAAACAGGTGCAGCATAAGGCATGACTAGAACTGGTAGGGTTTATACGCCTGAATATTTGGAAGGAACGAGTAAAGAAGCCACTTCTAAGCCGCATTTCATTGAGACTGTCCCGGACGATCTTTGGAGAAAGGTGAAAGCAAGGGAGTGCTCTGTGGTTGATCATCTAAACAAAACCACTGCTTAGAGATCCATTATATCACTACTGCAGAACTCTGAGGCACATAGGAATGCATTGATGAAAGTGTTGAACGAAGCCTATTACCCAATAACATTACTAGTGGAGAGATGGCCAATATGGTAAGACATGTATTGGAAAGACATAAGATCACTTTTCACGAAGACGAACTGCCGCCGGAAGGATTGAGTCACAATAGGGCACTGCATATCACAGTGCAGTGTGAGGACAAATTCATTGCCAGGGTCGTAATAGATGGGGGTTCAAGTCTCAACATATGTCCATTAACCACTTTGAAGAGGTTGGGTAAGGGTTTGCATGAGATACGAGCAGGGAGTATGAACGTGAAAGCATTCGATGGGTCCCAAGGAGCCAAAATTGGGGAGACCAACCACTGTTTACATATGAGCTCAACCTGGTTTGATGTTGAATTTCAAGTGTTAGACATATCCGCCACATACAATTTGTTGTTGGGATGGCCTTTGATACATGCTGCTAGGGCTGTAGCCTATACTCTACACCAGACCGTGAAGTTCGAATGGAATCATCAGGAAGTAATCATCCATGGGGACGGAAGTTACCCTATTTATACCAATCAGACTGTTCCGATTGTTGAGAATAGAAGGAAGTTGGGTGGAGAAACATACCATCGCATCGAGCGTGTCAACAAAGTGGAGAAAGATAAATGGTGGAGTAGCAAAATATAACGTATACTGGCATGGACAGGGTATGAACTTGGTAAGGGTCTCGGTAAGAATATCCAGGGTATCACTAAACAATACAACTAAAGCATCATGACACAACCTTTGGTCCTGGATATCAGTATACCTGGAAGGAGTATGATGATTGATCGCCGCCATGGCATGGTCCTTATTACCCTCTCGAGCAGCCGGTACCACATTTGAGCCAGTCATTTCATCAAGCAGACATGATATGGAGATCTGAAGAAGATGAAGTTTTAGTTGGCTTAAGGAATCTGTTCTTGGAAGATGAAAACATGGATTGCAGTGCAATAGTTGAGGAGGAGGAAGGTCTCGTCATTTAGACAGTGGAGAAGGAAGCTGTTCTCAGGAATTGGACCGCTACACCATCAAGGGCCCATAGAGTTCCTGGGTAGCCTGGCAATTAGCATCATTACTTTGAAAAAATAAAATTTATGGGCGTTTTAAGACATTTTTAGTGTTTTATTTTTATCATTTTGCTTTGAAATAATTGTTCGGATCATTAAATTGCGTTTGTTTGACGTTTTAGTATTTATAAATGGTTTGTGTTTTAGTATTTATTAGTGTCCTTTATATTTTTCTCTCTACAACATTATTATTATTATTATTATCCTGATGAACCAACAACTGTGACATGTAATGAGACAACGCAACATAAGGATAGTGATTTAGAGGAAATAGAAGAAGAAGATATAATACCTGAGGAAATTGTTGGAGAAGTAGAAAATTTTGAGAACAAGCCTAAGTCCAATCTGGATGAAACCGAGATAGTCAATTTGGGAGATTCCGAAACAGTCAAGGAAACTCGTGTAAGCATTCACCTGTCATCATCAAAGAAAGAAGAGTACACCCGTTTCCTGAAAGAACATGAAGATAGTTTCGCATGGTCTTATGATGATATGACTGGTTTGAGAACATCTATAGTGGCTCATAAACTACCTATAAACCCTATGTATCCGCATGTAAAGCAGAAGCTCAAAAAGTTCAAGCCTGATATGAGTATGAAAATTAAGGAGGAGGTCACCAAGCAGATCAAAGCTAACGTTCTCAGAGTGGTTGAATATCCAACCTGGTTGGCTAATATTGTGCTAGTTCCGAAGAAGGATGGGAAAGTCAGGGTATGTAGCGATTATCAGGATTTAAACAAAGCGAGTCAAAAAGATGATTTCTCGTTGCCCAATATACACAAAAGGATCGATAACTGTGCCAAGCATGAACTCCAGTATTTTGTGGATTGCTTCGCGAGATATCATCAGATTTGGATGGATGAAGAAGATGCTGAGAAGAAAACCCTTTATTAAGCCATGGGGAGTGTATTGCTATAAAATGATGCCATTTGGTCTGAAGAATTCTGGAGCCACTTCTATGAGGGCCATGACAACCATTTTCCATGACATGATACACAAGGAGATAGAAGTGTACATGGACAACGTCATCATCAAATCCAAGAAGGGTACAAATCACATATTAGAACTGAGGAAGTTCTTTGATCGGCTTCGAAGGTATAATTTGAAACTAAACCCCGCAAAATGTGCTTTTGGAGTCCCTGCTGGAAAGTTGTTAGGATTCATCGTCAGCCGCCGAGGAATTGAGTTGGATCCGTCAAAAGTCAAGGCTATCCAAGATTTTCCACCTCCAAAGAACAAGAAAGACGTGATGAGTTTCTTAGGGCGTCTCGACTATATCAGCCGTTTCATAGCGCAATCAACCGTGATCTGTGAAAAGAGTTTCAAAATGATGCCGCAACAAGTTGGACTGAGGAATGTCAGAAAGCTTTTGACAAAATCAAGGAGTATTTATCTAAACCGCCAGTTCTGGTCCCACCGGAACCAGGGAGACCTTTGTTGCTCTATTTATCCGTACTAGATTGGGCTTTTGGTTGTTTTCTGGGACAACACGACGAGACGGGAAGAAAAGAGCAGGACATATATTATCTGAGTAAGAAGTTCACACCCTATGAAGCACAATATTCTTTGCTAGAACGCACCTGTTGTGCTCTGACACGGATAACTCAAAAGTTGAGGCACTACTTCTGTGCCTACACAACTTATCTCATATCAAGGATGGATCTTCTAAAATAACAACAACAACAACAACTACCCAGTAAAGTCCCACAAAGTGGGGTCTGGGGAGGGTAGTCTGTACGCAGGCCTTACTCCTACCCCGATAGGGGTAGATAGGCTAGTTCCAATAGAACCTCGGCTCATAGAGACAAAATAAACACAAAAAGACAAATCATTAGTAACTCAAACAGATTTCGTGAAAATAGTGGCATAGCATAGAAACCATAAGATAAATGACATGCAATAATAATAGCAGCATAGACCTCAAGCCCTCTAAGATCAACCTTATCCCAACCCGCCCCAACCCGGGACTGAAGGGTGAAAAGCTCTACTACCCCCTATCCTACAACCCTGATGCTTGACCTCCACACCTTCCTATCAAGGGCCATGTCCTTGGAGATATGCAGTCTCGCCATGTCCTGCCTAATCACCTCTCCCCAATTCTTCTTCGGCCTCCCTCTACCCTCCGCTAACCCACTACCGCCAACCACTCACACCTCCTCACCGGGGCATCAAGGCTCCTCCTACGCACGTGTCCAAACCATCTGAGCCTCACCCCTACATCTTATCATCCACTGGAGCCACACCTACTTTCTCCCCAATATTCTCATTCCTAATCCTATCTATCATAGTGTGCCCCGAACATCCACCTAAGCATTCTCATTTCTGCTACCTTCATCTTCTGGATGTGGGAGTTCTTAACCGGCCAACACTCTGCCCCATACAACAAGGCCGGTCTAACCACAGCTCTATAAAACTTACCTTTAAGTTTCGGTGGCACTTTCTTGTCACACAAAATTCCAGATGCAAGCCTCCACTTCGTCCAGCCCGCCCCTATATGACTGGTGACGTCCTCGTCAATCTCCTCGTCCCTCTGAATCACCAACCCGAGGTACTTGAAGCTATCTCTCTTGGGGATGACCTGAGATCCAAGCCTCACATCCCCACCTACCTCACTCGCCTCAGCGCTAAACATGCACTCCAGATACTTAGTCTTAGACTTGCTCAATTTGAAACCCTTAGACTCAAGGGTTTGTCTCCCGACCTCTAGCCTCGTGTTAACACCGTCCCTCGTTTCATCGATCAGGACTATGTCATCCGCAAATAACATACACCATGGCACATCCCCTTAGATATGGTGTGTTAGTGCATCCATCACCAAGGCAAATAGGAATGAACTAAGCGCGGAGCCTTGGTGTAAACCCATAACAACCGGGAAATGCCCCGAGTCGCCTCCCACAGTCCTAACGTTAGTCTTAGCTCCATCATACATGTCCTTGATCGCTCAATGTAGGCGACCGACACGCCCTTAGCCTCAAGACATCTCCAGAGCACCTCCCTAGGGACCTTGTCATATGCTTTCTCTAAGTCGATAAACACCATGTGCATATCCTTTTTCTTATCCCTGAACTGTTCCACCAACCTTCTAATAAGGTGGATAGCTTCCGTGGTGGATCGACCCGGCATGAATCAAAACTGGTTGTCGGATATCGACGCCGTCCTCCTCACCCTCGCCTCAACCACCCTTTCCCAGACTTTCATAGTATGTCTTAGTAACTTGATACCCCTATAGTTGTTACAACACTGGATATCGCCTTTGTTCTTGTACAACAGCACCACTGTGCTCCATCTCCACTCCTCCGGCATCTTCTTCGTCCTAAAAATAACATTGAACAGCCCCATCAACTACTCCAGTCCTACTCTCCTCACCAACTTCCAAAACTCAACCGGAATTTTGTCTGGCCTGGTCGCTCTGCCCCTACTCATATTACGCAAATCCCCCACTACCTCCTCCACCCTAATGCGCCTGCAAAACCCAAAGTCTCGGAGACTCTCCGAATGCCCCAAGACCCCCAACTCTAAATCCCGATCCCCCTCCTTGTTTAGAAGACCTCAAAAGTACGGCTGCCATCTCTGCTTAATCTTAGACTCCCCCATAAATACCCGACCATCCTCATCCTTGATGCACCTTACTTGGTTTAGGTCCTGGTCTTTCCTCTCCCTCGCTTTAGCCAGCCAAAATAACTTCCTGTCTCGACCTTTTCCTCCCAATTCTTCATACAGATGACCAAACGCCACATTCTTGGCCTCCGTGACCGCCAGCTTCGCCTCCTTCCTCGCCACCTTACACCTCTCTCTGTTCTCTCTTCTCTCCTCCTCACTGGCGCTCCCTTCCAACCTCGCATACACTGCCTTTTTCGCCTCTACTTTACCTTGGACTACATCATTCCACTACCAGTTGCATTGATGCCTGCCAGAATAACCCTTCGATACCACTAGCACCTCCCTCGCCGCCTCCCTCACAAAGGTTGCCGTCGCGGATCACATAGAGCTCGCGTCCCCCTACTACTCCTCCACGCCCCATAACGGATAACCTCTTCTCCAGTTCTTGGGCATTATCCTTAGTCAAAGCTCCCCACCTAATCCTCGATCATCCCCGGGCACACCTTCTCTTCCTCTTTAACAAAATACCGACGTCCAACACTAAGAGCCTATGCTGAGTCGCGAAGGACTCTCCCGGGATAACCTTGCAATCCTTGCACAACCCTCTATCTCACCTTCTGAGGAGGAGGTAATCAATCTGAGTCCTCCCCGCCGCACTTTGGACCCGAACTAAAGAAAATAACATGTAACACCTACAAGAACTCTAATAATATGCACAAAGTGATGCTAACAAAAATAGCCAAAATTTAATTTATCGAAAAGGTATACAGGAAAGCGGGAGGTACTAACTCCCGATGGAAAAAAACCTGGAGATATGAGTTGCTGCACCCGAGGTCACGGGAACTCTTGTCGTACGTCCTGCCAACGCCCGCCAACTCTTGCGCAAACTATCTGATGCTCCGCTCTTCTCGCCCGTACTCCTCGCGCTTGTCTCTGCCGCCACAACTCCTTCCCTGAAATATCACAAACAACCACCACGAGACAAATAGGGTGGATGGCTGTCGACCTACCAAAGGGGGTGGGTCTGCATAGAGGTTGGTAAAAATGGGGGGGGGTCGCCAACCAGAGGTTACCGGCGGGACTGCTAGGGTTTCGGGGCTGGTTTAGGGGGGAAAGCAAATGGGTGGAGATGGAAGGTATTTGGGAAGTAAGAGAGAGTAAGGGAGAAGGAGAAGAGAAAGGGGGCGGAGGGATGTGTGGGTGTATACTAAAGGTCGCCGGCCAGATTACCGGGCGGTGACCCAAGTGGATTTGCGGGCAGGGGTGGAGGGGAGAGAGGGGAGAGGGGGAAGGGAGAGGAGAGGAGGGAGAGGGGGGGGGGAGAGGGAGAGAGAGAAGATATAAAGAGTAGAAAGAGAGAAGCTGCTTACTTGGGTGTCGGCACCGGTGGTCCTGTCGAGGGTAAGGTTAGAAATCGTGAGGGGGGAAGAAGAAAGCGATGAGAGAGAGAGAGAGACAAAAGAGCCGTTTCTAGTGTGACGGATCCTCTAAAATACATTTTCCAAAAACCCATGCCTTCGGGGAAGTTGGCAAAATGGCAGATATTGCTGAGTGAGTTCGACATCATTTATGTAACTCAGAAGGCAGTCAAAGGACAAACATTGGTGGATCATTTGGCAGAAAATCTTGTAGACGGGGAATACAAACCATTGAAAACGTATTTTCCTGATGAAGAGGTATAATTCATAGGAGAAGATATCACCGAAGCATATGATGGTTGGAGAATGTTCTTCGACGGGGCTGCAAACTTCAAACGGGTGGGTATTGGAGCTGTGTTGGTATCAGAGACAGGTCAACACTATCAAGTATCCGCAAAACTCAGATTTTCGTGTACCAAAAATATGGCAGAATATGAGGCTTGTATCTTGGGTCTCAATTTGGCCATTGATATGAACATTCAAGAATTACTGGTAATTGTTGATTCAGATCTTTTGGTACATCAGGTTCTAGGGGAGTGGCTACAAAGAATACCAAAATTTACAGAATATTTACTATATGTAAGAGTTGATAAAGGGAATCACAAAGATAGAGTTCAAACATGTTCCGAGAATCCAGAATGAGTTCGCAAATGCATTGGCCACTCTATCTTCCATGATACAACACCCAGACAAGAATTTCATCGACCCTATTCCAGTAAGGATCCATAATCATCTAGCTTATTGCGCTCATGTTGAAGAAGAAACAAATGGGAATCTGTGGTTCCATGATATCAAAGAATAATTGGCAAAAGGAGAGTATCCTGAGCATGCAAATCGTACTCAGAAACGCACACTACAAAGATTTTCCAACCATTTCTTCCAAAGTGGAGGAATTTTGTACAGAAAGACTCCAGACCTAGGATTATTACGGTGTGTCGATGCCAAGGAAGCATCCAAGCTGCTCGAAGAGATACATGCCAGAACCTGCAGACCACATATGAATGGTTTTGTTTTAGCTAAGAAGATATTAAGAGTAGGATATTTCTAGATGACTATGGAAACGGACTGCATCAGGTATGTCCAAAAGTGTTACCAATTCCAAGTACATGCAGATATGATACGAATGCCACCAAATGAACTCAATGCAACAAGTGCACCTTGGACTTTCTCCGCTTGGGGTATGGATGTCATCTGTCTGATCGAAACTGCCGCTTCGAATGGGCACATTTTCATTTTAGTGGCCATAAACTACTTCTCAAAATGGTTTGAGGCTACATCTTACAAAGCTGTAACTAAGAAAGTCGTCGCAGATTTTGTCGGAGATCGTATTGTTTGCCGATTCGCGGTGCCAGAATCCATCATCACCGACAATGTCGCCAACTCAATAGTGACTTAATGAAATCTATGTGTGAATACTTCAATATCAAGAATAATAATTCCACAACATACATGCCTCAAATGAATGGAGTTGTGGAGGCCGCCAACAAGAGCATCAAGAAAATATTGAGAAAAATGGTAGAAAATCACAAGCAATGGCACGAGAAACTACCATTTTCCTTATTGGGATATCGTACCACAATTCGCACATCAACTGGGGCAACCCCCTACTTGCTGGTCTACAGTGCTGAAGCTGTCATTTCGGCCGAAGTCGAAATTCCTTCTTTAAGAATTATACAATAAGCTGAACTCAGTGATGCAGAATAGATACGAATTATCTATGAACAATTGGCTCTCATTGACGGGAAAATAATGAATGCGGTATGCCATGGTCAAATTTACCACAACAAGATGTCCAAAGCTTTCAACAAAAGGGTCAGACCAAGACAGTTCACACTGATGCAGTTGGTGCTGAAGTGGATCTTCCCGCATCAAGATGAAGCCAAAGGGAAATTTTCACCCAATTGGAAAGGGCCCTACATGGTTCACAGAGCACTAACAGGAGGAGTTCTCATACTTGCAAAAATGGACGGATAAATTTGGCCAAAACCTATCAACTCAAACGCAGTCAAAATATACTATGTTTAGATTGTTTGCATTTCTTCATCTGATGCAACTGAACTACGCTTGACCTGATTCCCGTTTAAGAGGGGATACGTAGGCAGCCTTGTGGGTTTGGTCATAACTCAATAAAATCTTCATTTTTACCATGGTAAAAAACTGGGGCAGAATTTTGAGGAGGAACCTCAAAATTCTAAAGTGAGTCCAACCAATTTTGTCATATGTAGAACGATCAAAGAATTTCTTATTAAACTGGGGTACAATTTTGAGGAGGACCCTCAAAATTCTAATGCGAGGAAGTCTTAATGTCTCTAAAAGTGTCAATCATTGGTTCATCTAACTTATTTGATGTTGCATACTACTATACTTTAATCAACTACATTCATCAAATGCACCCATATTTTCTCAAAAACTTAATAAATAGCCAAATGCCACCCAGGGTAACTTGAACAGTATCTTGATACAGGAAAAAAACAAAGCAAGAAAGTGAAGGCGCGAACTAACCTTCCCCGAAAAACTCACGATTTTTCTTTGGATGCAGGAACAAGTAATATTCGCAAATACGCACACACATCAAAAATCATAACGACAAATTGCCAAACGCAAACATGTCTCCAGCTAAGAAATACTCTGCTATCACTCATTGTCTTTTCTTTGCATGAGGCTAAGCATTGCCCTTCTTTGCATGAGACTAAGCACAATCACCTTTCTTTGCATGAGGCTAAGTATTGCCTCCCTAACTGCATAAGGCTAAGCATTGCCTTTCTTGGCATGAGATTAAGCACAATCTCCTTTCCTTGCATGAGGCCAAGAATTGCCTAAGCATTGGCTTTCCTTGCATGAGGCTAAGCATTGCCTCCCTAATTGCACAAGGCTAATCATTTCCTTTTCTTGCATGAGACTAAGCACTGTCTCCTTTCATGAGGCTAAGCATTGTCTCCGTAATTGCATAAGGCTGAGCATTGCCTTTCCTTGCATGAGGCTAAGCATTGCCTCCCTAATTGCATAAGGCTAAGAATTCCCTTTCCTTGCATGAGACTAAGAACAATCTCCTCTCCTTGCATGAGGCTAAGCATTGCTTCCCTAATCACATGAGGCTAAGCATTGCCTCCCTAATTGCATAAGGCTAAGCATTGACTTTCTTCGCATGATACTAATGACTATCTCCTATTCTTGCATGAGGCTAAGCATTTCCTCCCTAATTTCATAAGGCTAAGCATTGCCTTTCTGTGCATCGAGACTAAGCATCGTCTCCTCTCCTTGCATCAGGCTAAGCATTGCCTCTTTAATAGTATAAGGCTAAGCATTGCCTTAACCTTTCATAATACCAAATGCTACCTATGTTATGCTACTTGAAACCTAGCACTATTTTGTACTTTCCCGGGGCTAAGCACTGCCCCAATATTACACAAGACTAAGCTCTGTCTTGTTTCTCTTCGCATATGACCAAGCATCATATCTTTGCATCTCATGGGTTGAAACATCGCCATTTTGTCCAAAGGCGTCATAGTCTGAATGCATTATCCTCATAGACGGAAGATACCATGCCATGGTCTGAGGATCTCTCAATATTGCACATCGTTATTCAAAGGCGACATGGTTCAGAGGCACCATTTTCATGGCCTGAGAACATCATTTCATGGCATGCGAATCCCTTATCACGCGATTCATGGCCTAGGACGTCATGGTCTAAGGACATCATCCTCATCGTCCAAAGACAACTTTCATGGTCCAAAGGGAATTTTCATCATGTTTAAATTCTCACAATAATCCCATATATACTTACATGCATTGTGTTTAAGTTTTGTAGGTAATCCAGGAGGTAACCGTTCTCTGAACGGGAGCAATATTCGCTCCTGTTTCCGTTCAATGTCCGCATCCTGTAATTATTTCAAAACACAACCAATCACCACCAATTACCCATTCTCACTTGACAACCATTCAGTTCTCTTTTTGAAACACATCCATAACTTTTTCAGATTCACTCTCATGATTTTGTGCACATTCATCTGATACTGTCCTACCCAAAAGAACCCTCTACGAAACACAGGACCACTCCTATAACAACTCCATCAGTTCAATTCACCTATGGACCCAGAACTACACGCGACCTGATTCCCATAACACCAGGGATATGTAGGCAACTCAGGAACCAGTGTTCGTCCTTCATTTTTCAAATCACCCCATTTGGTCAAAATCGGTAATCATTTCTTTACTCGACAACTCTTTCATCATTCTCGGGTAAAGAGGGACATCTATTGATACTCAATTTTTCCATCATATTTTGAAAATAGCATGTTTGCATCATCATTTAGTTCACAAACCTATACAAGCATTTTTATAATTTTCCATAATGTTCAAAGCTCAAAATTAATTCTTTTTACAATTTATTATATAAATATCTAATAATTATCTTTCAAATTATTTTGTGATGACTTAATCATCCAAATTTATTATTTTACACCCACATGTACGTTTTATAATATTTTACTTTATTTTCTATAATTACATTTGCATTTTTATGCTAATTACACATTTTTGCAATAATAGCCTACATTTTGCAACTGCATTTATTATTTTATTTAGAGTTAAAATGATTTTTCACATGTTTACACCCTTCAATTATTATTTTAAAGCACTTATTTGCCTAAATAATATTTTAATACCTATTTATCTATTTTAGTTGTTAATTTTTTGCTTAATTTCTTTACTTTTAAAAGCTGGCCAAGTTTTAAGCCATTTTCGAACCAAATGCCCAACACCTAAGCCCACATCATCTCCCCTCTAAGCAGCCCAAACCAGTTAACCCTTTAATGAACCCGGTCGCGACCAATTTTAAATGACCCGCCCCACTCCCGTTTCGATCTTGGCCGTTGATCTCAAATGATCAACGACCCATAATAATCCTTCGCCTCACCTTATAACCCCACAACCCTACACCCTAACCTAATTTCCCAACCGACCGCACTTGAATCCTCTCTTCTCCCTCCTCACTAGAGAAACCCTAGTCGTCTTCCCTTTGATTCCTCTCCTAATCCTGCTAACCATGGGATTTCACCATTATCTGCTTACCATATTTGGGTTCCTTTGGTACTGGTCATGCGTTTATGGTATTACTTAGGTATTTTCCTAACTTGAGCAAATACCGTCACTATACCGGACAAGAATCAATCACAATCTTGGAGATTTGGACAATATTTCGTCCATATATATGGAGGAGGCTTGATTCTTCATACTATTTGGCCGATTTTTGTGCATCGAACCCTAACTAGGGTTTGGGGTTTGATTTTTTTTTCCTTTTCGGTTACTCTATTGATTGCATGTGAGATTTTACTATTTCTTGTTTGTGTTTGCTTCATTTCTTTCCTTGTTTACTCGCCTGATTCAGTACTATATAAACTTCTCCCCCATTTCCTTTTGGACAGACTTTAATCGTTAAGTTTTACTAAAAAACTAAAGGTTTTTCACTATGCAATTCTCTTATTCTCTTGTTCTAGACTTTGGTTCCTTGCCGGATGAAAGCCAAGGCCACCAGAATTCTATTTTTGGACTTCCTTGGTGCGAACACTGCTCTGGGTTACTTTCAAGCCCTTGGGAACTTGACGCACTGAGGTCCTAGGTTATGCTGCTCTTTGTTGACATCCAAAGTGTTGTGGATTCTATTCTTTCTTGTTCGTCAATTTATCAATCACTAACTGATGAATTCTTTGGCCTTTGCAATATTCATTCCCCTGTATTCATAATTCGCATATTCACACCTCTAAAATTTCATAACCTAATGCGTTTCTAGATTATCTCTTAATGCAACCTCGCTAGTATCGATATGAACCTATTTATCACTTGCTTATGCCTAAATTGCTAGTTCTGAGATGTGTTTATGCTTGATTCAAATAGTTTAGACCATTTGAAGTTCGTTTGGCCTAATGTGTTAGTACTTTGAATGTTTACATCGGCTATATGGCATCAGTTTGTTTCCTGCTTTGTCCTGGTCTCTATAGTGATTGAATTGTATCTATAATTTGCCCTAATCTATGTTAAGACCTTCACTCTAGCTATGACTTGCTCCTATGATCATTTTATTACTCAGTACGTCTTTAGCTCGCCCAATTCTATATTCCCTAGTGATTAGTTGGGGCTTTTTAGAATAACTTCTTAACTTGAGTTTCCCTCATGACATTTGCCTCTATTTTGCCCTTTTTGATGTAAGTTGGTTTGTTTGAATTCTGGTGTTCAGCATAATTTGAACCCTTAGGCTTTTAATCAGATAAGTTAGTGCTCTACTTTCATCTTGTTTGGGCATAATGCACCTTTGTATATTAGTTTGTAATCCCAGAAATCATGATCCCCCTTGCTTTCTAAAAATTTTCTCTGCCCCAATATGCTAAGTGTGAACTTGTGATATTAACCCCTCTTTTGAGTTTTGCTTGTCCTCTTTGCTGGTATGTTTATTGTGTAATCACCTCTGCAATGTGTGTTTCTAAAATGCAAATTCACCTCTTTAAACTCTCCCATTTGATCACCATATTTTCACTCTCATTGGTTACTTACACTACTCTGAACCTATGTCTCTTGGTCGGCTGAAAGCCAAGGCCACAAATGCTTTCTCTATTAACCTTCCTACTATGAGCACTGCTCGTGGTCCATTTTGAGACCCTTGTGAACTCTGACACACTAGGGCTTGAGGTTCTTTGTCCATTTTCTTTACTACTAAGATCTGAGTTATCTCTAACACTCAGTTTTGTCCCTCTTTCTGTATATTGAAGGTGCAAATTGATTTGTTTAAGTGATTGGTTTTTGGATCATATGATTAATCTATGGCTGTTTGGTTTGGTTTGAGTTCTGCTATGGTTTCTAGGCTATGCCAATGGATATGGTCCCTGTTGAGGTTTGGGTGTGCTAATCGGTGAAGAAAGAGTTTAGTTGAAGGCCTGGCCAATGTTGGGTATCTCTTTGGGCCTGTCTATGATGACCCAAAAGGTCATTTTATGAATTTAGACCCAATTCTAGGCTTATTATCCATAAAAGAAGACTAATTTTAATCACCTCGATTTGCATGCACAATCCGGGCATGAACCCGGAAAGCTTTTATGTGAAAATATGAGAAATAGTAATTTTTAGTGTTAAAATTTTGTTTTAATTGACTTTGGTCAACATTGTTAGTAAACGGACCCGGATTGATGTTCCTACGATCCCGGGAGGTCTGCACTAAAATATTGGACTTGGGCGTATGCCCGGAATTGAATTCCGAGGTCCCTAGCCTTAGAAAATAATTTTTGAAGAAAATAGTTCAGCTGGTTATTCCAAGAAATAAAGAAATGAAATAATATGTGAAATTATTGGTATCGGGCCCGTATTTTATTTCCGGAGCCCGAAACAAGTTTTTTATGATATTTAAGTTCTATCTTTGAAATTTGATGAGAATCATAGTTGATTTGACGTGATTCGGACATCCGGTTGAAAAGTTAGAAATTTGAGTGTTGAGAAAATCTTGAGTTTTGAGGTTAAATTTGTAGATTTTGATGTTATTTTGATGTTTTGATTGCACGGGCAAGTCCGTATGATGTTTTTAGACTTGCGTGCTTGTTTGATTTGGAGCCCCGAGGGCTTGGGTGAGTTTCGGGTAGGCTACAGAGTCTCTAGACGTAGAACATTTCATCACAACTGAACATCTGGTGTAGCAAGCCTCTGATCTCGCATTTGCGAAGTCTTGGGGCAGCCCCAGATCTCGCAAATGCGAGATTTCTGGTCGCAAATGCGAGTGTCACGACCCAAATTTCCCTCCATTGGGTATCGTGATGGCACCTAGTCCTAGAGACTAGGTAAGCATAACCGTTAATAATAACAACAACAATAATTAAGGGAAACTAACAGTCTCTATATAGAAACCTTGACATAATTTTACAATGTTTTCCCAAAACCGGTAATACAAGTCATAAGCTCTACGAATCTTCTGCAACTTCTAAATACAACTATTTGAAAATAAATACAACAGTGTATGAATATTAACACAAAGAAGGTGACTCCGAAGCCTGCGAACACAACAGCAGGTTACCTTGAGTCTCCTCAGCAATCGACCGCGCAGCTACTAACAACCAAAACCTGGATCTGTGCAAACAAAAATGCACAGAAGAGTAGTATGAGCACACCACAGCGGTGCCCAGTAAGTATCAAGACTAACCTCGGTGGAGTAGTGACGAGGACTAGTCAAGACACCACTGGTCTACAAAAATAACTGACATGAATGAAGTAACCGAACACTACATCTATCTAAGAATTTACGGGATAATATGCAACAATGACAATATAATGCGGAAGGAAATTACAGAAAAATAACCACGAAACAACACAAAATGTACAGAAAGGTGGACAGCGAAAACAAGCCAAACCAGAAGAAAACACAATGCACTAGAGAACCCCACAACTCAACTCTACGTTTATCTAATCACATCGAGCCTTAGCCATTAAATTCCATAAACTAGTGGAAACCCTTAAACAACAGATCATATGCAAAGATTTGAGAGAAAAATCATTTTAATATAGAAAGATTCCCTTTGAAAACATACTTTCTCCAAAATATATATAAGTATATGTACTAGAGATAGTTACGTAAAACATAGTTTTCTTTCAAAATACGAAGTTTCCAAAGATGCTTTCCCAGTAAAAGACTTCCAAGTATCATTTTATGCAAGACTGGTGCTTTTCAAATATACCTTCGATGTAAAAGCCTTCAGATATAATCATACCTTCAGATATAATCATATCGAAACCATTACTTTTCAATAATACTTTTCAGTAAAATCTCGTAATCATAATCTCCTCAAGGTAAATCTATCGGAACTCAGTCCGCAATCAAAACTTGCCTTGTCAATAATTGTAGTAAGAGATCAATATGAATATACGGATTAAACAACGGAATATTAACTCTTAAACAAATGCAGTAAATATCAAAAAAGGACACGGAAAAATATAATGCAAAGACAAGTGCACGACATGTCCCCTCGTGCTAAAATAAATAATCACTCGGCACAGAATGTCCCCTCGTGCATAACCTCACAATCACTCGGCACGGAATGTCCCCCCGTGCATAACCTCACAATCACTCGACACGGAATGTCCCCTCGTGCATAAATAAATAATTAAACACTCGGCACGGAATGTCCGCTCGTGCATAAATAAATAAATAAACACTCGGCACAGAATGTCCCCTCGTGCATAACCTCACAATCACTCGGCACGAAATGTCCTCTCGTGCATAACCTCTCAATCACTCGGCACAGAATGTCCCCCCGTGCATAAATAAATAAATAAACAACAAATTGGTGAAGCAAATCAACAATAGGAACCATAAATCACAACGTCCCAGCAAGGGAATCCAACAATGCAAACAATATCATAACAGCACAAACAATAATAGAAACGCACCATCCCGGCAAGGGAGTCAACAATGAAAACAACACCATCCCGGCAAGGGAAAATAGCTATAACCAATTCTCGCTTAAGCAATTTAACTTTACCGAATAAACTCAACTTAAACGAAGGTCCAGAAATAGGCAACATCAAGGAAACATCCACAACATAAATGTTTATCAACTGTCCCAAGTAGCACATAAAGGAAGAATCATTGGAATTCCAATGTAAGACTCACGAGCATGCTTGACGCCAACGAACGGATGCTCTAACTACGGCTAAGCAACTATAAAACTAGATAACACTAATATAATCCATTTGACAGTTTTAGGAAGCAAATATAGCATAAAGATAAGAGCGGTAAATATATTCAGTTATGTCAATTAGGATCAAATAATCAACGAAGGAATCCAAAAGTAAGTAATCCTAATTTAAGCAGGAAATAATGAAATTAACAACCAAGGATGCAAATGTAACAATTACAACTTATACACAGGTAACATAAGAACCTACGAATCCTAAAAGGCCAATCTATTAGCAAATAAGTCCGAATACGCACTCGTCACCTCGTATACACGGACTACAATCAACAAGGAAGACTCAATCCTAAGGGGTAGTTCCCCCACACAAGGTTAGGCAAGATACTTACCTCAAAGATGACCAACCGGTACTCAAAAATGAACTTCTCGGGCGAAAAGACCTCCGGACGACTCAAAATCAACTAAAACAACTTCAAAATACACATAACACGTATAAGGAATGATTCCGAATAATAAAGTTTCAATCTTTACTAAATTATGAAAATCGACCCAAAGGTCGACCCCTGGGCCCGCACCTCGGAACCTGAATTTTTTTGCAAATTCCGTTTACCCATCCCGATACGAGTTCACCCATACTAAATTTATCAAATTCCGATATCATTTGGTCATTCAAACCATGAATTTTCATTTTATACGTTTTCTTTCAAAACCCACAATCCCCTCAACCCAAAACACAAATTAAATGATAAAAACAGGAACTAATTCATAATATATTTAATTATAGTGGAAGAACACTTACCCATTCGATTTGTGTGATAAACCCTCAAAGAATCGCCCAAAACCGAGTTCTTGAAGTCAAAATATGTCAAAATGGTGAAACCCCGATTTTTGGTAACTTATATTCTGCCCAGGCGTGTAATGAATCGAGATCGTAGAGTATGGTTTGCGATCGCGAAGAGGAAAGGGAAAAACTGCCCAGGTGCCCATTTTGTTCAATGCGATCGCGGGCTCATTGTTGCGATCGCATAGAAGAAGAAATGGCCACTGCTAAAATAGCATTGTGCGATCGCGATTGTGAAGATGCGATCGCGAATAAGAGGAAAATATACTTCTGCGATCGCGTAGGGTGAAGTCTTCAAGCTGTGTGATTGCGAACGGCAAGATGCGATCACGGAGTATATGGTTTGTGGAGGTATGTGATCGCGAACGAGCATTTGTGATCGCACTGAAGGAAAATATGGGCTGCTCAAAGAGATTCTATGCGGTCGCAGCTACTCCTATTCGATCGCATAGAAGGAAACCAGAAGGCAAATTTCAGCTGTTCAAAAATGAGGATAATGGACTCGACACCCATCCAAAACACGCCCGAGGCCCCCGGGACCCCGTCCAACCACACACACAAGTCATATAACCTAACACGGACTCGCTCGAGGTTTCAAAACACATAAAACAATACTAAAACAACGAATCAAACCAAAATTCAAACTTATGAATTTTTAAATCAAATATCAACACTCGCGTAGAAACCTATCAAATCAACCCGGAATGACGTGAAATTTTGCAGACAAGTCCTAAATGACACAACGGACCTACATCCACTCTCGGAATTCCATTCCATGCCCGATATCAAAATTTCACCTATCAGCCGAAATCGCCGAAATTCTAACTTTTGCCAGATTACCTCAAATCACTCTACGGACCTCCAAATCCAATTCCAGATGCACGCCTAAGTCCGAAATCATCATACGAAGCTGTTGGCATTAACCAAAACTCATTCTGAGGCCGTTTACACAAAAGTCAAACCTCCGGTCAACTTTCATCTCTTAAGCTTCTAAAACTGAAATTTTTCTTGCAATTCGACTCTGGATTATCTGGTAACTGAATATAACCATGCACACATGTCGATATACACAATGTGAAGCTACTTATGACCTTACAGCACCGAATGAAGCTTAAATTCTCAAAACGACCGATCGGGTCGTTACATTCTCCCCCCTTAAAACAAACGTTCGTCCTCGAACGTGCCAAGATTCACCTTGAACTCTTGCACTCGCTGATTGTACACTTCTAACACATACCCACGGGTGATCCCACGTCACCCATACCCACATAAGCCTGACGAAACAATTACAACTGCAATATAACCTTCACATCACCACCGATCAGCCTCATACCTCAATTTCTTACCTTCTACTCATTTCTCAAAAGATCCGATTCTAAATCCCTATCCGGCATTAGTCTCAACCAGCTGTATCAACCCAGTTCTACACCTATAAGGCACGACCACACAATGTATCTCATCACAGATAAGCTCAAATAGCACTTTTGATCACAATAACTGCCCGAAATCAACACAACATTGGCAATTGGCCCCACATATGGAAGAACTCTGTTTCCAAACCTCATAATACTGATAATGATACAATGAAAACGAAGACTTCATTATTACACACCCGAATCACCAAGCCACAACTAACACCACCGGGCACACATCTCGCAACTAAATTAAGGAAACGCATAACGAAATGACTGAATATGAAAATAGAAGCATATAAAGGATCTATCAAACAAAAGCCCATAGGCCCAACTCTCTATCAATACTGACTTACCAAAAGCAATATAACAAGGAAAAAGCAAAGCATATGAACATATCACAAGGATATCATCCTGATAAAATTTCCACCGCGGTACTCATCCAGGTCTAAACATATCGAATCACAAATATCACGAGGACCTCACCCTCAACTCTAAATCACATTCCGAAAAATATATCATACCAATAGAAATTTAACCATTAACTCATCTCAACTGATAAAAGTCATAATACTGATTGAACTCACATCTCGAGGGAATATCGCATCACAGCCCGTAAAGGAAAAATCATATAAAACTCACCATAATGAAAAAGGACTCACCTCTAGTTTCACCACTAGCAAGGGTGTATGAGACAACGATAGACATGAGCTACTACTCATAGAATCTCCCAACAGGAGCAAACACAAAAGCAGAGTGCAAAACATGGAACTCACTCATAAATGAAACGACAAATAAGGGAAACTCGTCCTGACCAATAGGACTATAATGAAACACAATTGGTGCCCCTTTGTAACACATCAAAACATACCTGTGTGATAATACCTAGCACAACGGCCTCCGGCCTACTATATGAAACACATTAACGGGCCGGGCCTCCCCCTCTTGGGCGCTCTTCTACTCATCTGAATACCCTACCATATCGCGCTTACCTGATCCCTAGAACAATCTCTCACACTGTGACTAACAACTCCATACTGAAAACAATCTTTCTGTCGACGTGGCTGTAGAAAACACACAATACGGATCCTCTGAGACCCATGAGTACCTGAAACACTCTCCTGCAAAGCTGGTAATGCAAACTGAACTTGTTGACCCAAAATTCTATACCTCGACGCACCTTGATGCCATAATAAGGACCAGTAGATTACTCCGGTCTACAAGGCCTCCTCGCCTCCCAAAACTCTCTCACCTGATCTCGTCTGTCCTCTCGCTTCCGGTCCCACATGCTCTCTAACCAGCGAGCGATCCCTACTGCCTGCTGAAGTGAGGCATCCTACTCTAACTCTGGAGTCCCGCTGAACCGAATATCATGTATGAATCTCCCAATGAGTCCACGGTTTCATCTCCTAACTAAAGCAACCAAGCGAAGTGCATATCTTTCCAACTCACTGAATATAACAACATACTCCAATAGTGACATGGCGCCCTAACACAACTACTCAAACTCCGCGCGTCGAACATTCCAAGGAACTGAGGTGCAACCTCCCTCAAACATATACGAAAACTGAATCCATGCTAGTGAAGCTAACTCGGCCAGGTTACCCCAGCTCATATACCGTCACCACTGATCAAACCACTACTCTGAACCGGAGACGTGACAAAAAAAATCCCGCTCGTCTCCACAACACCCGAAGTACGAAGAATATAGTGACACTCCCCCAGAAAACCCTGAGCACCATCTTCCGCCAATCCGCAGAAATATAGAAGGGTGGTACTTCCTGTACCTCTCAAGTCCAAGGTATTCATCCTCCGCTGTTGCTACCCTAACCACGACTGAACTGAAACCACATGTCGTGCTGCCATGACCGCTGGAACCTGACCAATATGATCTCACTGCTATGGAGTATAGACGGTGGGAGTCTGGAATCCTCCCCTGATCCGTGAAGCAACTGGTGCACAAGAGTCCACCCTGCCTGAGTCAATGTACCAATTATACTCAAACTATGCCCAGGCCTCTTGAAGTCCGGGGTAGCAACAGGAACCTCCAGTACCTGTCTCCCTCAACTAGAACTGTCGGCGGTTCCTCCATAACTGCTATGACAGGAATCTTAACTGCGGCACGTGCTCCTAGTCGGCCTCTGACTCTGACCTTTGCGACACTTGCTTCGGGTAACATCATCAGGCACCGCAGTTCGTGTCCTCACCATCGGTGAGAGAATGGAACGATAATTTCAAACTTCAAGATCAATGAACTAGCACGATAGGAATGAAGGAAGTGAAATTGTCCTAATAGTTTCGTAGCCTCTCGAAAATAAGTACAGACGTCTCCGTACCGATCCACAAGACTCTACTAAACTCGCTTATGACTCGTAGCACCTATGAACCTAGAGCTCTGATACCAACTTTTCACGACCCAAATTTCCCTTCGTTGGGTATCGTGATGGCACATAGTAAGCCTAAGCGTTAATAATAACAACAACAATAAGTAAGGGAAACTAACAGTCTCAATATAGAAACCTTGACAGAAATTTACAATATTTTCCCAAAACTGGTAATACAAGTCATAAGCTCTACGAATCTTCTACAACTTCTAAATACAACTGTTTGGAAATAAATACAACAGTGTATGAATATTAACACAAAGAAGGTGACTCCGAAGCCTGCGAACGCAGTAACAGGTTACCTTGAGTCTCCTCAGCAATCGAACGCGCATCTACTAACAACCAAAACCTGGTGTCACGCCCCAAAATCAAGGGAAGAGACCAACGCCTAACCGAGTGAACCCAATCAAGCGGACCTAGATTGCTTTTCCTGTCCAACGTATTACCCTGCATGCATAAGATACATTATTTCATGTGAGTTAGCCGATTTTAGTTTCAAAGTACATTTTACAACATATCTCCATTGTTTCCTCTTTTAACATTTCAACGATTGGTATTCAAACATACATAATACATACATAACTTTCCAACATGATCCACGGTTCCGAGTACGTACTGTTTATACCCAAAAATACACATATATACACCTACATCATGTCTACGAAGCCTCTACGAATACTAGGCATTTTAGATATTTTGCCGGTAACAAGGCCCCGGCTATACCTTTACAACATTAACAAAGATGGTGGTATTATCCACACACGGCCCCGATGAGAAGAGGGGCTCACCACAACTGCTGCAGAGATAAAGAGGAGGTACCACTAACGGTGGGCTGAGCTACCTGCTATGGAACCACCTTCATCCATATAAAAGATGTAGCGCCCCCGGCAAAAGGGACGTTAGTACTGTGAAATAGTACTAGTATGTATGAACGAACTTCATCCCAAGTACAATACCCCAATATACAGATAAGAAAAAAGGCAGCAATATGACCAACAATCAAAATACACGGAAAGAGACAATCAAAGTCAACAATTTTACAATCTCTTCTTTTTCCCCTTTCAACACCACCATATTCGCAGTTTCATCAATTTCATATCAATAGTGATAAATATCACTTTTACACCCTAATTACCTCGTCCACCCTTATTACCTCGGCCACCCTTATCACAACAACCCATACCTTATTACTTCGTATTGCAGCGCGCAACCCGACCTTGCCTGAAAATTTTGCACCCTTACCTACTAGAATGAGGAAGAAGGAGATTACTCGAAATATCAGGCTTGAGGAACTTTGAAAATCAGTGTGGTGGAAGAACCACTTTCTCTCTCAAGAACTCCCCTTTTCTTCTCTCTATTTGTTCAGAAGACTGGTTAAAATGAAGGGGTGGGGTATTTTAATGAACTGGGGGTCGGGTTTTAAAATTAGAAAAATTAGGAGCCCGACACAGGTATGCGGTCAGGAATGCGATCACATTCCTGATATGCGGTCCGGAGAGACGACCACAGAATAGCCCTCCAGATGGGCCAACCTTAAAAATACACTGTGCAGGTATGCAACCACTATGCGGTCCGCATACACGTTATGCGATCGCATAGTGCGTCGCATAACCTCCCTCACAAAATAAAAGGGCAAGAATGCGACAACTATGCGGTCCGCATACACGTTATGCGATCGCATAGTGCGTCGCATAACCTCCCTCACAAAATAAAAGGGCAAGAATGCGACAACTATGCGGTCCGCAGAATCGAAATGTGATCGCATAATGGACCTCATAGTTGTCCTTAAGTTTGGCAGTGGCCTGCCCAGATATGTGACCATTATGCGGTCCGCATACTCGTTATGCGATCGCATAGTGCGTCGCATAACGCCCAACTTTTGGAAAATTTATTCTTTCAAATTTCGGGGCACGTTTACACAAATAAGGTCCGTTTTAAGAATTTCTATAGTCATAAGAACTCGGGGACTTATTCGGGCATTATTAAACAAGAAATTTTGCGGGCCTTTACATTTTCCCCCCTTTAAAAATCATTCGTCCTCGAATGAGGGTTTTGGAAATCGTTTGGTTTTGAAAATATTATATGCAAATTTTCAGATTTACACTAACTCCAATATTTTCAGAAAATTTTGCCAGAGTTTCCTTTTATTTAGACCTATCTACCTGTTAGAGAGCCCCCGAAACACATTTCCAAGCATCATTACACAGATTCTGTTATTCCTACAACCGGTATACAATTCATTACCTCAACACTTGCACATATCCAATCACTTTGACAACTACACATAGTTCATTCTCTTTACATCACAAATTAGCATATAATTCAATTAGTGGCACATACTTGCACATGATTTGGTCATTTTAGTGAGTCCTATACGATTCAATCACCTCAATACACCGTATATATATATTTCGATTAATCATTACCAATCTACACTACTATTAATCATTTTTCCTATCACATAAGTTTCACAAAACTTTCATTTATTTCAAGGGTTGCACACTAACCAATTAACAACATCATGTACAATTTTTGCACGCATTGGAAAGTTACAACAATAAGGCAATTAGGGAAAAATGGGGTGTCTTTGCACGAATCTAAATACAACATCAAATTGCCTGGGGGATAATAGTTCGCACGATCACTACTAGACTTGCTCAAACAGATGGGGATATTTTTCTCTCATTTCTTTCTCTGTTTCCCACGTGGCTTCTTCGACTCGTTGACTTCGCCACAACACTTTAACAAAAGCAATCTCTTTATTTCTCAATTTACGGACTTGCCTATCCAGAATAGCAACCGGAGCCTATTCATATGATAACTCTTCATTAACCTCAATAGTCCCAACTGGCACGATGGCGTATGGATCTCCAACCACTTTCTTTAACATAGACACATGGAACACCGGGTGTACTAATGACATTTCAAGGGGCAATTCCAGCCTATAAGCCACTCGTTCTATCCTTTGAGCAATCCGATATGGGCCGACGTACCTAGGGCTCAACTTCCCTTTCTTCCCAAACAGCATCACTCCCTTCATGGGAGATACCTTTAAGAACACCCAATCATCTACCTGGAACTCCAATTCTCTTCGACGAACGTCCGCATAGGATTTTTGACGACTCTGAGCCGTTATCATCCTCTCCATAGTGACTCTAACGTTTTCCATAGCTTGGTACACAAGATCTGGCCCTAACAATTCTGTCTCACCAGCTTCGAACCATCCAATCAGAGATCTACACCTTTTTCCGTACAATGCCTCAAATGGGGCCATCTGAATACTAGCATGAAAGCTGTTATTGTAAGCAAATTCGATAAGCAGCAAATGGTCATCCCAACTACCCTAGAAGTCCAACACACAAGCTCGCAACATGTCTTCAAGCGTCTGAATAGTCTGCTCTGCCTGACCATCGGTCTGCCGATGGAAAGCCGTGCTGAGATTCACCTGAGTACCCAAACCTTGCTGAAATTTCCTCCAAAAATTAGCTGTGAACTGGGATCCTTGATCTGAGATAATAGAAACTGGAGTGCCATGAAGTCTGACTATTTTTGTGATATACAACTGAGCGTACCGTTCTGCAGTATCGGTGGACTTGACTGGCAAAAAGTGAGCTGATTTGGTGAGTCGATCCACTATCACCCAAATTGAGTCGAACTTGCGCTGAGTGCGAGGTAACCCTACCACGAAATCCATATTAATCATTTCCCATTTCCACGTCGGTATTTCCATAAGTTGAGTTAATCCACAGGGCCACTGATCCTCGTCCTTCACCTGCTGACAATTCGGACATCTAGACACGAACTCCGCCACGCCCCTCTTCATACCCTCCACCAATAAATTTCCCGGAGATCATGATACATTTTCGTAGAACCTGGGTGCACAGAATACCTTGAGCTATGAGCCTCCGCCATTACCCTCCCGAAGATTATCTACATCTGGAACACATAGCCTATCTTGACATCGCAATACCCCATCATCGCTACCGAGTGAAAATGCCGACATCTTGTTATTCAGAACTGCCTCCTTCAACTGTGCCAATGCCGGCTCAATAAACTGCTTTTCTTTGACTTCCGCTACAATTGATGATTCTGCTCCATTATGCACCATAACCTCCCCTTCGTCTGAGGTCGAAAGACAAACCCACAAACTGGCTAATTGATAAACCTCCAGAGTCAAGGGCCTCTGATCCGCTTCCAAATGAGCCAAACTATCCATAGACTTCCGACTGAGAGCGTCGGACACCACATTCTCCTTCCCTGGATGGTACAAAATATTCATATCATAATCTTTGAGCAATTCTAACCACCTCCGCTGCCTTAGATTCAGCTCCTTCTGCTTGAATAAATACTGAAGACTCTTGTGGTTTGAGAACACGTCCACGTGGACTCCATAAAGATAATGCCGCTAAAATGTTAATGCAAACACCACTGCCGCGAGCTCCAAATCATGCGTCGGATAATTCTTCTCGTGATTCTTGAGTTGCCTTGAAGCATACGCTATAACCTTCCCATGTTGAATCAACACGCACCCCAAACCAACCTTTGAAGCATCGCAATAAACCACAAATCCCTCTATACCTTCTGGCAAGGTCAATACCGGTGCCGAAGTCAATCTGGACTTCAATTCCTGAAAACTTTTCTCACAAGCGCCGGACCACTGGAATTTACCACTTTCTGCGTCAATTTAGTCAATGGGGAGGCGAGGGTAGAGAATCCCTCCACAAACCTACGATAATACCCAGCTAGACCCAAGAAACTGCGAATCTCTGTCGGGGTCGTTGGACTAGGCCAATCTTTCACTGCCGCGATCGTCTGGGGATCAACCTGAATCTCTTTTCTGGATACAACATGACCCAAAAAGGTAACTGATTCTAGCCAAAACTCACATTTCGAAAATTTAGCATACAACTGGTGATGATGAAGAGTCTGCAGAACTGCCCTGAGGTGATTAACATGATCTTCCCAACTCTGCGAGTAGACAAGGATGTCATCAATAAAAACAATCACGAAGGAGTCTAGAAATGGCTTGAAAACCCGATTCATAAGATCCATGAAAGCTGCTGGAGCATTAGTCAGCCCAAAGGACATTACGAAAAATTCAAAATGTCCATAACGAGTTCTGAATGCGGTCTTAGGAATATCCTGCTCTCTGATCTTCAACTGATGATACCCAGACCGTAAATCAATTTTGGAGATGAACCTCGCACCTTGCAATTGATCGAACAAATCATCTATTCGAGGCAACAGATACTTGTTTTTGATAGTGACTTTGTTGAGATGCCGATAATCGATACACATCCGAAGCGACCCATCCTTCTTTCTGACGAAAAGAACCGGAGCGCCCCACGGCGACACGCTCGGCCGAATGAACACCTTTTCTAATAAATCCTTCAACTAATCCTTTAACTCCCTCAATTCTGCTGGCGCCATTCTGTATGGTGGAATAGATATTGGCTGCGTATCTGGTAGTACATCAATCCCGAAATCGATCTCTCTATCTGGCGGGATCCCTGGAAGCTCATCCGGAAATACTTCAAGAAACTCATTCACAACAGGCACAGACTCGGGAGCAGGCACCTCTGAGGTGGTGTCCGCAATCCGGACTTAATGATAGACACAACCCTTTTTAATCATCTTTGAGGCCTTAAGGTAGGAAATAAACCTACCATTCAGCACCACACCATTTCCCTTCCACTCTATAACCGGCTCATTAGGAAACTCTAGCCTTATGATTCTGGTTCAGCAGTCGAGTTTAGCGAAGCATGAATAAAGCCAGTCCATTCCCATAATAATATCAAAATCTACCATCCCAAGCTCAATAAGGTCGGCCGTGGTAACGCGACAACATACCGTAACAACACATTCCTATAGACTCGCGCGGCTGTAATAGAATCACCAACCGGAGTTGATACAGAGAACGGCTCATGAAGCTTTTCGGGTTCTATCCCAAAACATGAAGCAATAAACGGGGTAACATAAGACAAGGAGGACCCCAGATCAATAAGAGCGTAACAATCAAGTGCTTGAACAGTCAGAATACCTGTAACAACATCTGGAGAAGCCTCCGCGTCTGGCGACCACTCAAAGCATAGAACCGGCTGGTTCCACCTCTACCTCGAGCTCCACCCCTAACTGCACCACGCCTCGCTGGAGCTGGAGGACGCCCTGAAGATGCAGCGACTGAATAACCGGATGACTGAGCAAAACCTTTACCCCTGCCCTGACTGGGCGCACGACAATCCTGCTGAACATGACCTCTTACTCCACACCCGTAGCACACCGAGAGATCCAGATAACAAGACTCGTTATGGAACCTCCCACACTTAGGGCACATAGCCCTCCCCTACTGCTGGAACCTCCCTCCTGGGCGACCCGACTGATAGGGTCTCCTGCTGTCTGATCCTAGTCCCTAGCGACAGCTCTGCTGGAAACGGTGCACTGATGGCGGTGCACTGGATGAGGACTGTGCATAGGACTGGGATGGCCCTGATGACCCTCTCCCATGAGCTGGTCTCCCTCTCCCAGCTGAACTCCCCGAGTGGCCCGCTGATCGGGCCCTGCTGCTACTCTCTCTTTCCGACCTTATCTTCAATTTCCTAGCCTCTGTAGCCTGGGTGAATCCCACAATCTTCCTATAATTCATGTCTGAGTGCAAGGAAGCTGTAGCAGCTTCATTCATAACCAAGGGACCAAGGCCCTGAATGAAACGTCGAACCCTGACATCCATAGTCGACACCAAGTGAGGAGCATATTTAGAAAACCGCACAAACTCTATGTGGTACTTCCACACACTCATATTACCCTGCTTGAGGACCTCAAACTCCATAGCACGGGCTTCCACAGTCTCGACAGGCAAGAAGTGATCCATGAAAGCATCCACGAACTCGTCCCATCTAGCCGGAGGACTTCCCTCCCCACAGGAACCCTCCCTAATCTCAAACTAGGAATATGCTTCTCCCCTCAGCCTGTAAGAAGCTAACTCAACCCCCTCTATCTCTGTAGCCTTCATCACCCGAAGGGTCTTGTACATCTCATCAAGAAAATCCTGTGGATCGGCCTCTGGATATGTACCGGAGAACTCTGGAGGGGCCAACCGCAGAAACTGGTTGGTTCTGGAGCTGGCGAAATCTCCCTGTCCGCTGGAGGATGCAGGGGTAGCATGAGATCTTGGGCCTGAGCGGCCACCAACTGAGTCAACATATGAATAACTCCTCTGAGGCCCCATCGGACGTACCGGGACCGGAAGTTGGAACTGTAGAGGGGTCAGGGATATCAGCGGGAGGGATTTCAGCACCCTCCGCCGCCGCAGGAACAAGAACGCTTTGATCCGGAATAGAAGGGTCAGGTAGATTCAAGGTCGGGGAGTCACTCTCACCCGCACTATCTGGTACATAATTCACAGTCACCCCCGGGGTGGCATTGGCCTCAAGGCCGAGTCAAGCTCTCTTCTTTGGTGCCATTACTTAAAATTTCGGAACAAAGCACGAATTTTGCAAGGATATTTTCACTTTCTGGTTCACCGCACGATATAGAATAACAATGAAAGTGTAATTTCCTAAATGTCCATGTAGCCCCATAATTATAGATGTGGTCGACAACACATCGATAAGAAGGGCCCTACTAGACACGGCTCCGAGACATCCTAGGACTTGTTTAAAAACCTTAGGCTCTGATACCAAGTTTGTCACGCCCCAAAATCGAGGGACGAGACCGACGCCTAACCGGGTGAACCCAGTCAAGCGGACCTGGATTTCCTCTCCTGCCCAACGTATTACCCCGCGTGCATAACATACATTATTTCATGTGAGTTAGCCGATTTTAGTTTTAAAGTACATTTTACAACATATCTCCATTGTTTCCTCTTTTAATATTTCAGCGATTGGTATTCAAACATACATAACTTTCCAACATGATCCACGGTTCTGAGTACGTACTGTTTCTACCCAAAAATACATATATATACACCCACATCATGTCTACGGAGCCTCTACGAATACTAGGGATTTTACATAACTTGCCGGTAACAAGGCCCCGACTATACCTTTACAACATAAACAAAGAGGGTGGTATCATCCACACACGGCCCCGAGGAGAAGAGGGGCTCACCACAACTGTTGCAGAGATGAAGAGGAGGTACCACTAACGGCGGGCTGAGCTACCTACTATGGAACCACCTACATCCATATAAACGATGTAGCGCCCCCGACAAAAGGGACGTTAGTACTGTGGAATAGAACTAGTATGTATGAACAAACTTCATCCCAAGTACAATCAACCAATTTATACAGATAAGAAAAAGGACATCAATAGGACCAACAATCAAAACACACAGAAAGAGACAATCAAAGTCAACAATTTTACAATCTCTCCTTTTCCCCTTTCAACACCACTATACTCACAATTTCATATCAATAATGATAAAGATCACTTTTTCACCCTTATTACCTCGGCCACCCTTATCACCACTACCCACACCTTATTACTTCGTATTGCGGCGCGCAACCCGACCCTGCCTGAAAAATTTGCACCCTTATCACCACAACCCACACCTTATTACTTCGTGTTGCGGCGTGCAACCCGACCCCGCCTAACAATTTATATTTCAAAAACAACACCACCAATAATTTCATCACAACAGCAACAACAACAAACAATTTCCTTATAAGAAATTTCCTTTCAAGGATTCCAAATTCAACAACAACACCAAACAATTTCATCACCTGGGCCTTCCTTTTAAGGATCACAAATTCATATTTAGCAATTCATTTACTTGGGCTCATGGCACCCCAAACTTTCATCAAGCAACAATTTATGCACAAGGTGTTGCCATAACCATTCAACTTATTTACAATGCTTCATATTAATAACTTTAAACAACTACCATCTTTGCACATAACAAAGTAGGCACGCCAAGTCACAATTCAAAATCTCATCTAACACAGTGGGGTAGAAATCAACTAGACAGTCAATTCACATATTTTCATATAAGTACACATACCGTATGCTTACCACAACAAGAGGGATTTTACAAGGGTTAAAGTTAGCCATACATACGTGGAGTCGAAATCCCTTTTTAACGTTTACTCACAAATCACCGAACCGACTAGTACCGTCAATCTAGTTCACAATTAAACATATTCAACTCAGAATTTGAAGTCATGCATGCAATTCAGACTCTCTAAAGCATTTTTCCAAACACTATGTGACCCTATTAGATTACCAACCCCGCCTTTGTGAAATTTACCCCGACCCACTCCCTCTTACTAGATTAACACCATTATTAAACATGCATGCATGGTCTTAGTTAATATTTTCAAGAATCAATCCATGCCAATCCTCCCTTTGTTTAAAATCAGAAAATTAATGGAAAAAGGGTTGGGAACCCTTACCTACTAGAATGAGGAAGAAGGAGATTACTCGAAATATCAGGCTCGAGGAACTTTGAAAATCACAGTGGTGGAAGAACCACTTTCTCTCTCAAGAACTCCCCTTTTCTTCTCTCTATTTGTTCAGAAGACTGGTTAAAATGAAGGGGTCGGGTATTTTAATGAACTGGGGGTCGGGTTTTAAAATTAGAAAAATTAGGAGCGCGACACAGGTATGCGGTCAGGAATGCGATCGCATATCTGACATGCAGTCCGCAGAGACGACCGCAGAATGGCCCTCCAGATGGGCCAACCTTAAAAATACACTGTGCAAGTATGAGACCAATATGCGGTCCGCGTACACGTTATGCGATCGCATAGTGCGTCGCATAACCTCCCTCACAAAATCAAAGGGCAAGAATGCAACAACTATGCGGTCCGCAGAACCGAAATGCGATCGCATAATGGACCGCATAGTTGTCCTCAAGTTGGGCAGTGGCCTGCCCAGGTATGCGACCATTATGCGGTCCGCATACCCGTTATGCGATCGCATAGTGCGTCGCATAACGCCCAACTTCTGGAAAATTTATTCTTTCAAATTCTAGGGCACTTTTACACAAATAAGGTCCGTTTTAAGAATTTCTACAGTCATAAGAACTCGGGGACTTATTCGGGCATTATATTAAACAAGAAATTTTACGGATCTTTACACCTGGATCTGTGCAAACAAAAATGCACAGAAGAGTAGTATGAGCACACCACAGCGGTGCCCAGTAAGTATCAAGACTAACCTCATTGGAGTAGTGACGAGGACTAGTCAAGACACCATTGGTCTACAAAAATAACTGACATGAATGAAGTAACCGAACACTACCTATATCTAAGACTTTACGGGATAATATGCAACAATGAAAATATAATGCGGAAGGAAATTACAGAGAAATAACCACGAAACAACACAAAATACATAGAAAGGTGGACAACGAAAACAAGACAAACCAGAAGAAAACACAATGCACTAGAGAACCCCATAACTCAACTCTACGTTTATCTAATCACATCGAGCCTTAGCCATTAAATTCCATAAACTAGTGGAACCCTTTAAACAACAGATCATATGCAAAGCTTTGCAAGAAAAATCATTTTAATATAGAAAGATTTTCTTTGAAAACATACTTTCTCCAAAAAATATATAAGTATATGTACTAGAAAGAGTTATGTAAAACATAGTTTTATTTCAAAATACGAAGTTTCCAAAGATGCTTTCCCAGTATAAGACTTCCAAGTATCATTTTATGCAAGACTGGTGCTTTTCAAATATACCTTCGATGTAAAAGCCTTCAGATATAATCATATTGAAACCATTACGTTTCAATAATACTTTTCAGTAAAATCTCGTAATCATAATCTCCTCAAGGTAAATCTATCGGAACTCAGTCCGCACTCTAAACTTGCCTTGTCAATAATTGTAGTAAGAGATCAGTATGAATATCCGGATTAAACAACAGAATATTAACTCTTAAACAAATGCAGTAAATATCAAACAAGGACACAGAAAAAAAAATAATGCAAAGACAAGTGCACGACATGTCCCCTCGTGATAAAATAAATAATCACTCGGCACGGAATACCCCCTCGTGCATAACCTCACAATCACTCGGCACGGAATGTCCCCCCGTGCATAACCTCACAATCACTCGGCACGGAAGTTCCCCTCGTGCATAAATAAATAAATAAACACTCGGCACGGAATATCCCCTCGTGCATAAATAAATAAACAAACACTCGGCACAGAATGTCCCCTCGTGCATAAATAAATAAATAAACACTCGGCACAGAATGTCCCGTCGTTCATAACCTCACAATCACTCGGCACAGAATGTCCCCTCGTGCATAAATAAATAAATAAACACTTGGCACGGAATGTCCCCTCGTGCATAACCTCACAATCACTCGGCACAGAATGTCCCCTCGTGCATAAATAAATAAATAAACACTTGGCACGGAATGTCCCCTCGTGCATAACCTCACAATCACTCGGCACAGAATGTCCCCTCGTGCATAAATAAATTAATAAACACTCGGCACGGAGTGTCCCCTCGTGCATAAATAAATAAATAAACACTCGGCACAGAATGTCCCCTCGTGCATAAATAAATAAATAAACACCAAATTGACGAAGCAAATAAACAATAGGAACCATAAATCACAACGTCCCAGCAAGGGAATCCAACAATGCAAACAATATCATAACAACACAAACAATAATAGAAACACACCATCCCGGCAAGGGAGTCAACAATGAAAACAACACCATCCCGGCAAGGGAAAACAACTATAACCAATTCTCGCTTAAGCAATTTAACTTTACGGAATAAACTCAACTTTAGCGAAGGTCCAGAAATAGGCAACATCAAGGAAACATCCACAACATAAATGTTTATCAACTGTCCCAAGTAGCACATAAAGAAGGAATCATAGGAATTGTAATGTAAGACTCACGAGCATGATTGACGCCAACGAACGGATGCTCTAACTACGGCTAAGCAACTACGGCTAAGCAACTATAAAACTAGATAAGACTAATATAATCTATTTGACAGTTTTAGGAAGCAAATATAGCATAAAGATAAGAGCGGTAAAAATATTCAGTTAAGTCAATTAGGATCAAATAATCAACGAAGGAATCCAAAAGTAAGTAATCCTAATTTAAGCAGGAAATAATGAAATTAACAACCAAGGATGCAAATGTAACAATTACAACTCATACACAGGTAATATAAGAACCTACGAATCCTAAAAGGCCAATATATTAGCAAATAAGTCCGAGTACGCATTCGTCACCTCGTATACACAGACTACAATCAACAAGGAAGACTCAATCCTAAGGGGTAGTTTCCCTACACAAGGTTAGGCAAGATACTTACCTCAAAGAAGACCAACCGATACTCAAAAATGAACTTCTTGGGCGAAAAGACCTCCGGACGACTCAAAATAAACTAAAACAACTTCAAAATACACATAACATGTATAAGGAATGATTCTGAATAATAAAGTTTCAATATTTACTAAATTATGAAAATCGACCCAAAAGTCGACCCCAGGCCCGCACCTCGGAACCCGACAAATTTTACAGATTCCGTTTACCCATCCCGATATGCACCTATACTAAATTTATCAAGTGCCGATATCATTTGGTCATTCAAACCATGAATTTTTATTTTAGAAGTTTTCATTCAAAACCCACAATCCCCTCAACCCAAAAACACAAATTAAATGATAAAAATAGGAACTAATTCATAAATATAATTAATTATAGTGGAAGAACACTTACCCATTTGATTTGTGTGAAAAACCCTCGAAGAATCGCCCAAAACAGAGTTCTAGAAATCAAAATATGTCAAAAATGGTGAAACCCCGATTTTTGGTAACTTATATTCTGCCCAGGCATGTAATGAATCGTGATCGTGGGGTATGGTTTGCGATCGCGAAGAGGAAAGGGAAAAACTGCCCAGGTGCCCTTTTTGTTCTTGCGATCGCGGGCTCATTGTTGCGATCGCATAGAAGAAGAAATGGCCACTGCTAAAATAGCATTGTGCGATCGCGAAGAAGAGGAAAATATACTTCTGCGATCGCGAACGTGAGCGTGTGATCGCGTAGGGTGAAGTCTTCAAGCTGTGCGATCGCGAAGGACAAGATGCGATCGCAGAGTATATGGTTTATGGAGGTATGCGATCGCGGACGTGCATTTGCGATCGCACTGAAGGAAAATCTGGGATGCTCAAAGAGACTCTATGCAATCGCGGCTACTCCTATGCAATCGCATAGAAGGAAACCAGAAGGCAAATTTCAGCTGTTCAAAAATGAGGAAAATGGACCCGACATCCATCCGAAACATGCCCGAGGCCCCCGAGACCCCATCCAACCACACACACAAGTCATATAACCTAACACAGACTCGGTCGAGGTTTCAAAACACATAAAACAACACTAAAACAACGAGTCAAACCAAAAATCAACCTTATGAATTTTCAAAACTTCAAATATCAACACTCGCGTCGAAACCAATCAAATCAACCCGTAATGATGTGAAATTTTGCATACAAGTCCTAAATGACACAACGGACCTACATCCACTCTCAGAATTCCATTCCGAGCCCGATATAAAAATTGCACCTATTGGCCGAAATCGCCGAAATTCTGACTTTCGCCAAATTACCTCAAATCACTCTACGGACCTCCAAACAAATTCCGGACGCACGCCTAAGTCCAAAATCATCATACAAAGTTGTTGGAATGAACCAAAACTCATTACGAGGCCGTTTACACAAAAGTCAAACCTTCGGTCAACTTTCATCTCTTAAGCTTCTAAAACTGAAATATTTCTAGCAATTCGACTCCGAATTATCCGGTAACTGAATCTAACCACGCACACAGGTCAATGTACAAAATGTGAAGCTGCTTATGACCTTACACCACTGAACAAAGTTTAAATTCTCAAAACGGCCGATCGGGTCGTTACAACGAGGGTCCAATATGTCGCAAATGCGACACTTTTATCGCATTTGCGATAGTCTCCCGAAATCAAAGGGTTCGCAAATGCGAACCCCTGTTCAGAAATGCGAGACGTGCAACCAGTTTAATAAGATTTTCGATGGGTTTTTCACTTCTTTTACAATTCTCTCAAACCCTAAACCTCCGTAGGCGATTTTCCAAAGACTCAAACTTCTCCATTGGTAAGTGATCTCTAACTAATTCCTTCTATACTTAAAAACTTTTAACAAGATTTCAACAAAAAATCTAGAGTTTTCATGGTAAAAATTGGAGTATTTGGGTAGAATTTAGGAATTTCAAAATTTGGGAATTTAGACCTCGAATTGAGGTCGGATCCCAAAACCAATGGTATATTCGGGCTCGGGGGAGATTAGGCAAATGGGTTTTGGTCCTAACATCGAGTTTAGACCAAGAGGGTCCGGTGTCGATTTTTGTATTTTGATAAGAAAACATTGGAAAACCATAGTGTTTCATTAAAGTTGATTCCTTTAGGCAATAATTGATGTCATCAAACCAATTGTGATTAGATTCGAGCGGGTTAGAGGCAAATTCAAAAGGAAAAGGTGTGCTAGAGCAGTGAATTGCTTGTGAATTCGAGGTAAGTGCTTGGTTTAACCTTGACTTGATGGAATATGAATCTTCACTTAATTGCTATGTGAATTTTCATGTGTGTGGTGTGTAGGTGAGGCGACGAGTACCTATGCACCACCAATTTGGTTGTTGAACATGATCCCTTTTGTGATGACCCAAAAAGGGGTAATCTTGTGTGCATCTAATTTGGATTGTGTTTCGAGGCTCGAAAGCCTCCATTAATCTCACCTCGATGTGTGTGCGCAGCCCGGGCGCAGAGCCGGGAAGCCTTTATGTGAAACCTTGATTTAAGAGTTAAATTTTAGTAATTAATTGAATAAAGTTGACATTGGTCAACATTTCTGGTAAACGGACCCAAATCCGTGATCCGACGGTCCAGGAGGGTCCGTAGGAAAATATGGGACTTGGACGTATGACCGGAATCGAATTCCGAGGACCCAAGTCCGAGAAATGAATTTTTGAAGAAAATTGTTTTATGAAAATATTAAAGGCTTATGAAAATGAACCTTGATGTGAAACACGTGGTGCCGGGCCCGTATTATGATTTCGGAGCCCAGAGCAGGTTCAATATGTGTTATTCAAGCTATCTGTGAAATTTGGTAAGAAACGGACTTAATTTGATTGGTTTCGGATCAAAATGAGGAAAATTGGAGTTAATGAAGTTTTGAGGTTTTTAAAGAATTTGAAATTTGGCTTGAAAGGTGATTTTATGTTCCCGAGGTCCGATTGAAATTCCGAGACCGGGAATAGTTCCGTTGTGTCATTTATAACTTGTCTGCAAAATTTAAAGTCATTCCGAGTAGTTTAGGCCAGTTCGGCGCGTTGAAGTGAATTCTAGAATTTCAAAGTTCTTAAGTTTGATTAATTTGGTTTTGGGGTTTGATTTCGAGTTCCATTGTTGTTTTTCATGTTCCGGAAGTTCGAGCGAGTCCGTATCACGAATACAGACTTGCCGGTGCTTTTGGACAGGGTCCCGAGGGGCTCGGGGGTGTTTTAGACCCCTGGGAGCTAAGTTGGAAAACAAGAAATTTCTGCTATCTAGTTTCCTTCTTGGCGATCGCGGAGGAGGATTTTTGCTGGGCTGTTGATTGCTCTATGCGATCACAGCTTCCCCTTTGCGATCGCAGAGGTCTGGGTTCCACACCTTCGCGATCGCAGCCCGTTTCTTGCGATCGCATTAAGTCGCGTCTGGGCCGGGTGAGTTTGTTCTTCGCGATCGCAGGGCCCCATGCCGCGATCGCAGAGGTCTTGCCAGTTGGCCTTCGCGATCGCAAGCCCCTTGTCGCGATCGCAGTAAAGGTTTTCCTAGGCAGTACTTAAATGTCCAATTACGGGATTCTTCTTCATTATTCAATACCCAACCTCCATTAGAGCTCCTCCAAGCTAGGGAAAAGACTGCCCAAGTTAAAACTCATCAAGGTAAGTGATTTCTAGTCCGTTTTCATGACTTTTAACATCAAATTCAAAAAAAATCCTCTTCCAATTATCTTAAAATTCATTGGAATTGATAGAAGTATGTGGGGTTTTGGGAAAAAGTGAAACTTCATTTTTAGCCATAAATTCATAAATGAATTATGTAATTCGATCCTTAGGCTTCGGGTAATTCATTCCTTCAAAAATTTCCGAAATTTGACCATGAGAGGCCGGGGTTGGAAATTGAGAATTCTTCAAGAATAGCGATTTTATTGAATAACTAGGATAAGTTATCACATTGTACATGCATTGATGTTGTTGTATACCTTTTGACTAGTTGCGAGTCCTCGGGTATAGAGTTCGGAGTTTCGGGCGCAATTGTGGTCCGAGGGGTAGATTCGACACGAGGTGAGTCTCCTTTCTAACCTTGTAAGAGGGAATTGTCCCCATAGGTGATGTATATGCTATGTTTAACTTGTTTGGGGGCTACGTACGCACCAAGTGACGAGAGTCCGTACGTAGCGGCTATTATTGTTATGTCCGGGTAGTTAGGCCCACATCATGTCTGGTATGTTTTTCTTGCATGCCCTAGATATGTTTCTTTTTGTGCTCATATGATTAATTGTAATGCTATATTTACGACGAAATTATATTTTGCAACGTGTTGTTCTTCTGAGGTTCAATGAAATGAAATTATGAAATATATGGGAGCGGGCCGTACGCCACGGCGAAAATGAAATTAAATTATGAAATATATGGGAGCGGGCCGTACGCCACGGCGAAAATGAACTGAAATTACGAAATATATGGGAGCGGGCCGTACGCCATGGTGGAATTGAAAAGAAACTGTGAAACATATGGGATCGGGTCGTACGCCACGGCGAGTGTAGAAAAGTACCTTATGGGAGCGGGCCGTACGCCACAACGGATCTAAGAATTGGTGATTATTGTTTCATTCGGTGGTCTTACTTTTGAAAGTGCTTTATTGTTTAAGTTCAGTAACTGTTTGGATTTTTTTCTTGTTCTCAGTACGTGTATTTGTTGCTTATTTTCCCCTGACATGCCTTCCATATTTCATCCTATTTTATCATATGTTATTACTACTGGACCCTAGTGAGTATCGAGTCGACCTCTCGTCATTACTTCTTTGAGTTTAGGCGGGATACTCACTGGGTACATATTTATTTAATATGTACTCATGCTGCACTTTCTTTTCTTTTCTGTACTTGACTGTACAGGTCCGGAGGCTGGCACGTTTGACTATCAGGCCAGTGCTAGATATTGCTAGCGTGGTCATACTTCTCGGTGAGCTGCTTTCTCGACGACTTCCTAGCAGCACCCTGGAGCTCTTTTGTTATATTTCTCCGCTCACTTCATTCAGACGGAGACTCTGTATATATTGTAGTCATTGTATATTCAGTAGTTGCCCATGACACTCGTGACACTAGTTCCTGGCACACACGCGTAGTGTATATTTATATTTTGGGGTTTTGGGATGTATATCTATGTGTGCATTTTATTTCGGCTTGTATCTACTAGGATTTCACTTCCGCTCAAGGCTAGTATCATGTTTGTCGTTATAAATTGGGAATCTTTGACTGTTTAACTAGATGGGAAAGGTATCACTTGGTGTAATTATTGTTGGCTTGCCTAACCCCGTCGTTGGGCGCCATCACGACTCGGATTGGGATTCTGGGTCGTGACAATGTGGTATCAGAGCACTAGGTTCACGTAAGTCTCACGAGTCATGGGCAGGCCCAGTAGAGTCTTGCGGATCGGTACGGAGACGTCTGTACTTATCTTCAGGAGGCTATGGGGTGTTAGGAAACTTCCCTTTATTCATATCCTGTCGTGCAATCTATGATGTACTCAAATTATTCTTCCATTCTCTCGCAGATGGTGAGGACGCGTGCATCCCATGTTCCTGGTCCGGGAGAGGCCGTTGCCCTGGCTGCCCAAGGTCGGGGTAGGGGCAGGGGTATAGCACCTACTCGAGGCAGTGGATGAGGACGTCCTAGAGCTACGCCAGGGGCACAACCAGAGGACCCTATTATAGAGGAGCAGGATGAGGTGCCTCCAGTAGCACCTGCTCTAGTTGATTTCATGACGGGGCCAGGCTTCCAGGAGGTCATGGGCCGTATGCTGAGATTCATGGACACTATGTCTCAGGCTGGTTTATTTTCAGCCGACCCTGGCACTTCTTATGCGGGAGGGGGAGTCCAGACACCTACCGCTCAGGCTATAGGTCAGGCAGCAGCAGCACGTCATACCCCGGGCACACTGCCCGTGGGAGGGGTTCAGCCCGTAGTAGTAGCCCCAGAGCCCAGTCCAGTTGCAGAGGGTGACCAACAGAAGATGTTGGATAGATGGACCCGACTTTGCCCTCTAGTCTTCGGGGGTGAGCGGGGAGAGGATGCTCATGATTTTATTGATAGGTGCAGGGACAGACTGCACAACATGAGGATTTGGAGTCCCATGGAGTGGATTTCACCACATTTCAGTTAGAGGGCAGAGCTCGAGGTGGTGGCAGTCATATATTCTCAGCAGGCCAGCAAATTCTCCTCCTGTCACTTGGGACCAGTTCGCTCAGTTATTTCTAGACAGATACATTCCACCTTCTGAGAGGGAGGAGCTACGGGGTCAGTTTGAGCGACTAGAGCAGGGGCAGATGTCAGTGACTGATTATGAGGCTAGATTTTTAGAGTTGTCTCGCCATGCCTTTATAATATTGCCTACTGATGCCGAGAGGGTGCGGCGGTTTGTGGCAGGCTTGCATCTAGGTATTAGGGCCTCTATGGCCAGAGAGGTAGAGATGGGTACCCCATATCAGCTTGTAGTCGAGATAACTCGACGGATTGAGGGTTACCGTATGAGGAGCAGGGAGCAAGGTCAGCCAGGTTAGCAGGACAAGAGGGCCAGGTTCACAGGTGACTTTAGGGGTGCTCCAGCTAGGGGTAGAGGTCAGTTCGGAGGCGGCCAGTTCAATAGGCCTTCATATTCAGCACCTCCACTACCTCCCAGGGGTATTGCAGCGAGGCCTCAGCTCGGCGCTATGCCAGAGCGTTCTTATCGTCCCTCAGCCACCCAGGGTGCACCTAGCAGCTATTCCAGTCATCAGAGGTCCTCTAGCTCCTATTTCAGTGCCTTACCAGAGGGTTCACACCGCCCTCCAGCTATTCAAGGTTCTTCCTCTTTCGGGCAGCGGGCTGTAGCACCAGGAGGTTGTTACGAGTGTGGGGAGCCGGGTCATATGTGGAGGTTTTGTCCCAGGTATCGGGGCAAGGCAGTGCAGTAGAGTTATCAGCCAAGGAGATCAGCACCAGCAGTCCGACCGCCCCGAGGTGGGGGACAGGTCGGCAGGGGTCGTCCAAGAGGGGAAGGCCAGTAAGGAGGAGGTCAGTTAGTTCCTGTTCACTCTGGGGGAGTTCAGTCTTCAGGAGC
>ML250651.1:0-65423 GCA_005239495.1 Nicotiana undulata
TAAACTGGGGGGCCAACAGATCGGGCAGCACAACATCTGAAATACTAAGCCTGGACCGTTAAGTTCATTACCTGAATAATAATCAGCCATATAAACAAAGGTAAACAAGCCAAAATAATAAAGTACTAGCTGGCCGACGAGGCCGCGACTGAAGACATACATGCCTACACACATAAATATAGATGCCAAGCCTATGGGCTGGAGACTGAAAGCTGCAAAAAGACCCAGAATACTGTGTCCACAACAGCCTCTAAGAGTGTCATAAGCACTGTCAGGACAAGGCCCCGACTATACCCAAACTGTACAACAAAAGTAACCATCCTATGAAATCTCCAGGAAGAGGTGGAGCTTACCAACTCGCAGCTGAACCCCGAAATCCTAGCGGAGGGTTGATCAGAGTCCCTACTTGGACCTGCACGCACGAAACAAAAATGCAGTGTCCCCAGGCAACGGGACATCAGTACGAATAAAAATGTACTGGTATGTAAGGCAGAAAGTATAATCATACATAACTGATGTAAAAAGGGTAATAGAGATAACACCTGACATTGAAACTCTGATAGCCTCTATGGCTGACATCCGACCTCATAGTAATCAAATATGCATGGTATGCTCGCGTAATCGTATGTCGTGAATACATATATATTGATGCAAATGCATGACATACCCAACCAAATGCTAGCAATGGCGGTCTCTCCCGGTAGCTAACCGGTATCATATTGCCAACCTGTGGCTATCTGTACAATATATATAGTCTTTCGGGCAAATAGGCCCCTTACCTCCGATTATAGCTCGAAGTCCATGCATAATATGCCATGTATGATATGAACTTTGAATGCACATAATAGGCCATAACAAGAACTTAGCCAATCTTGGCTCATTGACACTCTTATTCTCATAATCTCATAATCACCTTCGTATCGCATACAAATGTCTCGTGGAACCTCATATGTTTTTTNTAGAGATTTTAAAATACACTTTAACAAGGAAGAATGACTGATCGCAAATACTAAATGCCTTTATTTTTGAGTCACACAACCCAAAGACGAATAAGAATTCACATATATGGACATATAGTTAAGAAATGACATATATAGATTTCGAATAGCCTATTTAACCGAACGAATAGAATATCAACCTAATAGCATCATAAAAATACTTCAGCTACGATCCCAATGCCTTTCACAGAAGGTCTTTCTAGCAATGGAATAGTAAAATATTACATTTGGCGTCTTAGGAATTTCCCAGAATTCGTGCTAAAAGAAAAGACGGAGCTTAGCCTTAACATCCCTCTCCAACGAACGTCTGAATGCCTGTAGTTCCTTCACGAAAGTTGTTCCTTACGTCCTAAGATTTGCAAACACTATATATATGCATCTTATACGCACCTATAAACAGTTCATAATTGAGTTTAAATCGGCAGATTTTCCATATGACCCTAACTTGACGAAACGTCCGTAGAACTTTGTAAAAACGATCATAAAAGAGTCCCAAGATGATTACCTTGGCAAACCAAGTATAAATCCTGAAGAACCAGCAAGAACAACAAATTCCTATCTTCCCAAAATAGCTCCATACACAGCTAATAGAAGGGGAAAACGATTGCAAAGCGTAGAGATTGCATTTCTAGGCACGGGGGCAAACCTTAACGATAGAAATCGTTAAAAATGCACCTTAATCACTCAAGAACACCATGGGACCTTCTCTTCAGCTTGCTCACTGTTTTGGGACTAAAATAAAATGTTTTGGGGTCTTAAAAGTCGAATTTTCCGACTTATACCACTTGTTTGACCCGACCCGGTTCGCGACCCGGTTTCAGCCCGGACAGTCTGTGGTAAAACAGTCATAACCTTTTACTCCGATATCGGCTTGATGTGAGGTTTTTTTTGGTTTCAAACTAGACTCGTATACCTTCGATTCGGTAGATTGTGGGTTCCATAATTCTTTATATATTGGGAGAAATGATCTGATACATTTGACCCAAAGTTTAGAAAATTTATTAGAGTAACTTGTGAAGACCTATTCCAACTTCTGTTCCACAACTTGCTTGACTTCAAAATGTAGCACGCGACTATCATATAACAAAATTAACTCATAGAATCACCTCCTTATAATTTAATAAACCATAGTCTCACCCTAAAGTACATGTTATAACATTCTAAACTCATCGACTTTTGACAAAACTTATTTTCTTCAGTTGGTTTAGCTTCTAAGCTTTCCAACCCTCTTGGTACTCGTTATTCATGATCTTAAATATTTGTAACCTACAAGGTAACAGGATTAACTTACTTTATATGCTTCAAAATATAATCTTATTTATGTGCTTACATCAATTGACTTACGACGTACTCTCACGTACGTAAACATGGGGTGTAACATTGGTTCTCCGATTTCGACCGGTATTAGAGCTTGGCGGCGTAAACCAGGGAGAACAGGGTGGCCCCGGTACTAAACTTCATGGTTGTACGGTATTCCTATAGGACCTAGAGCAGTATTTCCCTCCAGTTTCCTTTGGCGTCAGTTAACTTCTTTTTGAGGTTTTGAAGTATGGTTTTATTGGGCGATTCTGCTTGTCCGTTCTCACTAGGGTGGTCGGGTGTTGATAGGATCCTTTTGATCTTAAGGTCTTCAAAAAACTTTCTTACTTTGCTGCCAATGAACGTTTTTCCATTGTCGCATACGATCTCGGCCGGCATTTCGAACTGACATATGATGTGGTCCCAAATGAAATGGATGACTTCCTTCTCCATGACCTTCTCGTATGCCTGGGCCTCCACCTACTTAGAAACATTGGCCATCATAAACAATATAAATTGAGCCTTACCAAGTGCCCATGGAAAGGGGCCAACGATGTCCATTCTCCACTTCATGAACGACCATGGTGATAAAACCGAATGCACCAGCTCCCCGAGTTGATGAATCATCGGGGCATGTTTTTGACGTTCATCAAATTTTTCTATGAACTCCTTCGCGTCCTTTTCCATGTCGATCTAGCAGTAGTCGGCTATGATTACCTTCTGAACCAATGATTCGATGCCTGAATGATTTCTGTAGGTGCCTTCGTGAATTTCCCTCAAAACTTACTCGGTATCTCCTAGTCCTAGAAATATTGCGAGTGGGCCATCGGATGTTCTTATTAACAAGGTTCCAACTTCAGACAAAGTAAACCAGGATGCCTTTGTACGCAGAGCCCTCGATTCTTTTGGATCCGAGGGCAGTTTTCGGGTCTTCAGATATTCTACATATTTGTTTTTCCGGTCCCAAGTTATGCTCGTTGATTTTATCTCGACATGTCCTTCTTCCAATACCGATCTCATGAGTTGTACGAACGCCCCCGAGTTGAACTCATCGTCCTCGACCGCCAACCCATGTTAGCAAGGGTGTCGGCCTCGCTATTTTGATCCCGATATACGTGTTGTAGAGTCCACTCCTTGAATCGATGTAATGTTACCTGCAACTTATCTAGCTACATTTGCATTCGTTCCTCTCTGACCTCAAACGTCTCATTAACTTGCTTCACCACAAGGAGGGAGTCGCACATAGCTTCGATTACCTACGCCCCCAAGCTTTTGGTTAGTTCGAGACCTGCACTCATGGCCTCATATTCGGCCTCGTTGTTAGTCATATTAACAATCCTAATATATTGTCTTACTACATTGCCTGTTGGTGGCTTCAATACGATGCCAAGTCCGAACCCTTTTTCGTTTGAGGCGTCGTCTGTAAAGAGGGTCCAGATCCTCAAAGAGGTCCCTGAGTTCAGTAATAACTCTCTTTCGACCTTGGGTATTAGGGCCTGCGTAAAGTCATCCACAAAGTCTGCCAAAATTTGATTTAATGGCGGTCCAGGGCCGATATTCAATATCATACCCACCAATTTAATTTCCACGGCCCCTTTGGCCAACCGTAACGAGAGTTTAGGCTTATGCATAACATTCCTCAATGGGTAAGTAGTCACAACACATATGGGGTGACATTGGAATTATGGTTTTAGCTTTCTAGAGACGCTTAGAAAAGTGAGCGCTAATTTTTCTAGGTGAGGGTATCTAGTTTCGGCCTCGCCGAGAGTCTTTCTAACATAGTAAATTGGAAATTGCGTACCTTGTTGTTCTTGGACCATGACTCCAGTTACCGCTATCTTCGATACAGCCAAGTACAAATATAATTGTTCGTCTGTCTTTGGCATGTAAAGTAGCGTGGGCCCGATAGATACCGCTTGAGTTCCTCCAAGTCCCATTGACACTCCAGGGTCCATGAGAAGTTATTCTTCTTTTTCAATAGTGAGAAGAACCTGTGGATTTTATCAGAGGACCTCGAGATGAATCACCTCAAGGTGGCTATGCGTCCGATTAATATTTGCACGACCTTCACGTTGTCCACGATTGTGATATATTCGATGGATTTTATCTTGTCAAGGTCGATCTCGATTCCCTAGTTGGATACCATGATTCTGAGGAATTTACCTGATCCAACTCCAAATGCACATTTCTCCGGGTTCAGCATCATATTGTATTTCTTCAATATGCTGAAGTTTTCCTACAAATGTTTCAAATGGTCATCTGCTCGTAGGGACTTAACAAACATATCGTCAATGTAAACTTCCATTGATTTTCCTATTTATTCCTCTAAGATCTAATTTACTAGGCATTGGTAAGTGGCACCGATATTTTTTAATCCGAACGACATCACGTTATAGCAGTATGTGCCATACTAAGTGATGAAGTAGGCTTTTTCCTGATCGCCCGGGTTCATCCGTATTTGGTTGTACCTGGAGTAGGCATCGAGAAAACTGAGGATCTCGTGACCAGCTACCGCATCGATCATGCGATCGATGTTGGGTAAAGGGAAGGATTCCTTGGGCCATGCCTTATTCAAATCCTTATAGTCTACAAACATTCTTAATTTATTCCCTTTTTAGGGAATACCACTACATTTGCTAACCAATCCGGGTATTTAACCTCCCGAATGGATCCTATTTTAAAGAGTTTAATTACCTCGTCCTTGATAAAAGCATGTTTGACCTCGGACTGGGGTCTCCTCTTCTGTTTAACCGGGTGGAACTTCGGGTCCAGGCTAAGCTTGTGAGTGGTTATGTTCCGGTGGGATCCTTGTCATATCAAGGTGGGACCAAGCGAAATAATCTTTGTTAGCTATAAGAAATTGAGTGAGTTTTTTCCTGAGCTCGGGGTTCAATCCCGTGCCCAGGTATACCATTCGTTCGGTCAAGTTTCACTTAGTATGACTTGCTCCAGTTCCTTGGCCATTGATTTTGTAGTTGTTTAACCAAAGAATTAGATCCTTTGACCAAAGCTATTTTTAGGATGAACACGGGTTTTTGATAATCCATGAAATAATAACAAATAAAAAAGAAGTAGATGGACAATAATATGATGCTCAGAAAAGTAAAGTGTAATGTATTCGTAGTTCAGATGATCTTACAAGTGGTACCCTATTCCCTTATATAGGGAATTTCCTTAATATAATGTTTATCTTTTAAAATAATGGCACATTAATGACTAATTATTATATTAATGTAACGTTACAAAGAATAACCATAACTATTACTTGAAGGTCGTGTAACGTGTAGGTCATTAATTGAAGATTTCTGAATCTACCCGTAGCTCTGTCTGGATTCATCCTGTCCGCGTCTCTTCCTTAACTCAATCAGGTTGAGTTTCCCATGGTTGATTACCTCTTCGGTTTATTGAGTCGCGCCTCTTTGCTCCACGCCTCTTTATAGGTCCATGTCCAGCAGTCATGTTTCCCTTGGTCCACGTAATCGGCTGAGTCATAAAGAATTATCATACGTGTGAAATTCTTTTTTACCAATACAGATAGTCCTCCCACTTACCATTTATTTATCGATTAATATTTGGTAAGTGGATACGCATTTATGGCGGGAATATTTTTCTGTCGTTTCACATCGAAACTTTGTATCTTTCTCTGAATATAGGCGTCGCTTGTCACTTCCATTTAATGCTCAAGCCACATGTTCCCTACGGATTGGTTCTGCAGTTACTCAGCGCCTTTTAGGGCTTTTTGTGGCTGCATCAGTCACGAAGTGACACCTTCAATTATGACCTTTTCATCATTGTTTTTTCCCATGTTTGACGGTTGTCTTCAAGTATAAATACCTCTTTTCTTTTCTTTACTTTCACGAAACACTTTCTAACTTGTCTCTTTTATTTATAGAGAATTTCTTTCTTGTTTTCGTAAACGTGTCTTCTTTGAACCAACCTAAAAGAGTGATAGACGTCCGAATTTGACCCCCTCTTCTGCTCCGACTCGGAGTCGGAGGGGTGGTAGACTGAGGAGTTTAGGTTCTACTCCTTCAAGAGGCTCTTCTTCCTCCTAGATTACTTCCTCTCCTTCTGCTAGGTCGTTAGTTTCTCCAAGAGCTAAGGCTTCCAGGTCTTCGTCTAGGGGTAAAGAACATCAGAACCCTTACGCGAACCACGAGTTGATAAAATCATTCCTGTTGAGTTTACCTTCACTAGGGATAGCCAGATCCTTGTAAATCAATCTTTATCCCTTGATAGTGCTGATAGGTATCCTACTATTATCACTGAAGGTCTGATTCCCCTTGTTCGCAGGGAATGTTCTTGGCAGCCTGACTTTCCTATCTTTATTCCGAATAGCAACCAAAGAATTACGTCTTATAAGACGTGATATTCTTTCATTTATACCTACCCTTTTACTTTAGGGTTTAAGCCTCCTATTGATCCAGTCATCATCGAATTTTGACATTTCTTAAATATTTGCTTAGGACAAGTTGGTCCTCTTGTGTGGCAGGTTGTCGCGTGTCTCAGATGTTTAACTTCTTTAGCCTCGGTTCCTTTCTCCTTTAATCACCTCATTCATCTTTATTCTCCAACCTTATTTCGTCAACGGACTTTTACTCTGGCTGCCAGGAGTAAAAGAGTGCTAGTAACCCCTGATGACGATAAGGACAGAGGTTGGTACTTTCGGTACGTTGCTGCGCCCACTGCTGGTTTAGTGGGTGAAGAAAATCTCCCCTTCCCCGAGAAGTGGAATCGTGCACGTGAGTACATTTTAGCTCACATTTTCATTTTTCTTTTGCTTTAAGTGTTTTATTAGCACCGTAGTTGTTTCTTCTTTTTTCAGCAATCATAGGTACTGTTGAGGATGTCTCCATTATCCGTGTGTTATGCCCCGCAATATTACGTCAATATTACGTCCCGCAGTATTATATTACGATGATGTTACGCTTCGCAATATTAAATTACGTCGATGTTGCAACCTGTAATATTGTACGTTGAATTTGTCGTAAGGTAATTGACATAAGTCCAAGGAAAATATTATTTGTAGATATAAGGATTAAGCTATTTCACAAGTGATGAGTAAATTCGTGAAGGTGAAATGAGAGCAAGTCAAAGAAAATAAATTTTGTCCAAGTTTGGCATGTGAGGATAAAATACGGGCCGAGCGTTAATACCCGATATTTACGGACTAGTACCATACAATGGAATTACCAAGTTAATTAAGGAGCTAGATGGATAATTATGGATAAGAACTAACTCCCCACGTGGCAGCAAGTAAGGAAAGAGTTAAATGACTCTTGCCCTTTGGACAATATAATTAGTAGGCACTTGGACATCATTCCTTACACGTAAAAGATAGAAAATGTGAGTCATCTTTATATCATCTTCAAGGGAGATCAAAATTCACTTTGACAAAGGTTAAACAATTCTGCAAAGGCATAGAATTTTAGCCACAAAATGACACAAGGACGTTAATGGTGTAATTGTTCAATACACAAAGTACATATGTCTACTAAATCTTAAAAATTAAGAATTGGATATGGAAATGTCTGTTTTAAAAGGGATCTCAGATGGTGATAAGTGATAAGGCCAAATGTGATTTTTCATTTGACCAATTAAAGGTTACTAGATATCACACACATCAGCATCAGTACTTGAAGATCACTCATATCTAACTACTAGTACATAAACAATGATACCCAAATCTCTTTTATGTCTCTTTAAATTAAACACAATATATGCCAAGATCATTGAGTGAGAAAAAGGAAATTATTATAACATAGGACATGATGGATCATTCCTGATGTTCTGAATATTGGCTGAAACTGAAACTCATTTTCATTATTTCCAAGATGTTGTTGCTTCACCTTTTTCTAATTCCATTGATTCCAAATTCTTGTGATGATGCCTCCTCTCAACTTTATCAAAACCCTTGATTATTTATCTCAAAATTTTGAAGAATATAAAAGTACAAGTGTTTCTAGGAGCCATAGGGAAGTTGAGAAAAGACGCAGAGACAGAATTAATACTCAGCTTTCTACTCTTAGGAAACTCATTCCCAAATCTGAAAAGATAAGCTCTTATTTGGTCTGTTGAGTACGGAAGTCATTTTTCTATGAGAAGATTTTTGATACTTTCCATCAAAAGAAGGAAAAGACTTTTCTCACCTAATTGATGGAGTCAATTACCTTACAGGTAAGTTAAGTCTATCCCTTCTTTCTTTTCGGCATGATCCAAATTATACAGAAGAAACGAGCAAACGTACAATTTCAATAAATAACTCTATTCATAGAAGCATTAGAGATGCCCATGTTCTTGAATTCCCATATGTATTATTGTTCTATCGTCTGTTCATGGGTCAGAAAATACGTAAGTTGGTAAAGTTTGTTTCATGATATTAATCAGAGGCATAATGGTCTTATGACATATTGAGAGGTTTTATTAACTTATTTTCACGTGCATTTCATGCATTTACATATGCACATTGACCCATGACCAGACGGCATTATATACGCGTATATATGTATATTATATTTATATGGTATATGGGAAAAGGTTATGGCGTTATATACGCACCACCACCTGATCAGCTGGTATTCGTTGATGATTTTGCCCACAGTGGCTGATTTGATATGATATGATGGGATGCCCTCAGAGGCCTGATGTTGTTATGAAACATGTACCTATGCACGACATGACATTCATACGCATATGCATGACACTTTAAGTATTTCATGATTTACAAAGTTTTCTAGACTTACAGGTTGAGTCATTTACTCTATATTTCTTTCATGTCAGTTATTTACTTATTTATGTACCTTACATACTCAGTACATTATTCGTACTAACGTCCCTTTCTCCTGGGGACGTTGCGTTTCATGCTCGCAGGTCTCGATAGAAAGGTCGAGAGCCCTCCAAGTAGGCTATCAGCTCAGCGAAAGATGTTTGTGCGATCCATTTGCTTCGGAGTTTCTTGTTTGGTTAGTATGATTTAGACATGTATCGTTTGGTATGGCGGGACCCTGTCTCGACCTTTGTGAAAGTTATGTATTCTTAGAGGCTTGTAGACAGATGTCATGTAAGTAAAAGATTGTATGGCCTTGTCGGCCTATGTTTTGAGTTTATAAATGATCGTGTTGGCCTATTAGGCCCGTATGTCACGTGTATATGGTGAGGTAATAAGAAAGATATGTTACGTTGGTACTCGGTTGAGTAAGGTACCGGGTTCCTGTTGCGGCCCATCAGTTTGGGTCATGACACCGTGATTGGGTAGAAAAGTTGTTGTCAATTACTCCGTTAGAAGAAAGGTCTTGGAAGTACTTCTTTGGGAAGTACGGTTGGAAAGTGAAGACTCACGGTAAGTAAAACTTTTGTTTTATTTCTTTGCTCAAATCTCTTCCTCTTTTTAACCCTTCATTTTTTATAGGGTTTTCTATTCGTGGAGTGTCTGCTGTGTCTGTTCCCAAAATGTCCCTGGCTCAAGCCCAAGAAATTATTGCTGGTTCTTTTTCCTCGAATAGAAAATTTGGTGGGTCTAGGACCTTAGAAGAAGAAGAAGAAGAAGAGGGCACTTTGGTGCACAAGTCACGAAGAAGGAGGGTGATTTCAGACGATGAGTCTACACCCGTGGTTGTGCCTTCCGTGTTTGAAGTCAGACCCTCAACCTCTGAAGATGCTTCTCTCTCTCTTGTACATGATTCTGTGGATCACTTATTCCGTGAAGGCTTTGGCCCCGCTATTAGTGAAGTTCCCTTGGCTGTCTTTCCTGCTTCTTTTAGAGGAGTTCCTTCATCCGCTCCAACTATTTCCTCCGCTCCCTTGGCTATTACTGCTCCTGTTGATGCTTTGCCCGTGACTTTCTAAATTCCTCAGACTTCCGTGCCTGTTTCTTCTTCATCTCTACCTGCTTCCGTGCCTTCCGTTAGGGAAGTAGGGTCTTCCAGCAGGGAGATACGGCAGGTTCTAATAGATGTTCCAGCTGAGGGGAGTCCCTTCATAAAACTGGCGAGCCTGAAGTGTGGCTCAAACCCTTGATAGGCCTAACTGAGAGGTCCAAGCTTGATAGCCTTAGCGCCCTTACATGGGCTAATGTAGTCGTGCATACCTCTGTGAAGGTAAAGTGCATTCTCATTTCATGTTTGTAAATGAAATTTATTGTATCTAATTAATTTCTTTTTTGTAGATCAATCTTATACGCATGGAGCTCATGTAGAGGGTATCAAATGCGGAGCAAGAAATAAAAGAGTTGCGGGCTTAAGCAGGTAATTGGAAGGGACAATATGATAGCTTAAGGATCGACAGGGATGCCTTAGAAGAAGAAAAGTGTACCTTGGAGCGACAAATGAGAATCATGGCAGAGGAGTTGGCAGTGGAGAGGGCTTCTTCTAATCAGGCTGATAAGGACAAAAGCATCCTTGAGTCTTCATTTGCTGAGCAGTTGCCTCAGAAGAAGCTAGGGGTTTAAAAGCCTTGCTGGAGCAGAAAGAGGAATAGTCAGGCGAGCTTGTGTAGTCTCTGACCCATAACTAGGAGGATCTTCGCAATGCCTTGGATAAAATTCAAGTCCTGGAGAGGTACGTTGCACCTTTAAGGGCTGCCAAAGAAGATGCTGAAGCTGAGCAAGAAGGGCTAAGAGCTGAGCTTATGATATGGGAGAGAGATTATGAAGCTCTTGAAGACGCGGCAGCCATCGATGTTAGTTGGGCGTACATGAATTCTCGCCTCGACACATTGACGGAAATAAGTCGGGAAGATTTCGACCTTGACGCTGAAATTGCTAAAACTAAAGAAGCCATGGAAAAGGCTCAACAAGGTCCGAATCTTTCCTCGCCTGAAGGTGAGACTCCTACTGTTCAAGCCTCTTCGTCCCAAGTTTCTCCTGTTCCTGCTCCTACTACCAGTGAAGAAGTTGATCTCCCTCCTCAAGACAATTAAAATGTTGGTTCCCTTTTTTTTATTTGATTGGTGATTACCCCCAGCTCCATCGGGGGTAAGTTTTTGGATCTTTGAAATTCCCCAACTGACAACTTAGGGGCACCTTAATGTAAATACAATATATACGGCTAAGTATTAGTTTAATACTTAGTTTGTACTTAGCCATTTTAACATATCAATGCAGAATATGACTTTTGTTATTGAGTTTCTGTTCTACTCTTTAAGTCTTCTGCATACTTTATTTTTTGATGTTTTAGGTTTACCTCTGAGTTTTGCATATAGAATGCTTTAGATTACTCGCACCTTTTCGTAATAGGCACGGTATAAAATGTGTGCCTTTTCGTATTAGGCATAATTTATGAAAGAGGGCCCTTTTTGATCGACACTTAATGAAGAAGACGTCTCAACTTCATAATGGTGTAATAATGCCATAGAGTGATAGGAATTTTTCACATGTTTAAGAATGTTTCGGAGGAATGTTTTTTGTTTGAACTTCCACAAAATTTTACATGCGTTTGATTATCGTCTAAAACTCATGTTGCAATTATTTTCTTTTAACAGATTTGATATACACTTGTATTTTGTAACTGTTTTTCCTATGTAACAGTTTTTTCGAGTTAATACGAGAGACTAACTGTTTTTCGTTTGTAACAGTTTTTATAAAGGTTGGGTTTTTTACCCGTAATTATTTTTATTGACAACATGTTTCAATAATCACGGGGAAGTGCTTTTTCATCCGTCACTGTTTTATTTGATAACAGTTTTTCAAACAAATACAAGGATTTTGATCTTTCATCTGTAACTGTTTTATTTGATAACAGTTTTATATGTGAGTACAAAGATTTCATAACTGTTTTTAGTTACAACAGTTTTTGAATGAGTACAATCATGATGATCTTTTATCCCTAACTGTTTTTGGTTACAACAGTTTTCTTTTGAATAAGTACAAAGATGTGCATTTCTTCCTCGTGGCTAATATTTATCCTTTCAACCTGAACATGTTCGAAGGTTTTTTTATCAGGCTTTGTATTTAAGTTTTCATCTTTTTCGATTCTGCTCGTATCACTTGATTTGTTGAGTAGATGGATCTTTGGGCTTGAGATTTGACTTTCTGATAGTCTTCTTTGCCTCGTCTTAGCCTTCCATACTGTATAGTCCCCAAAGTGTTTGAGCTTTGAAGAATGAAATATCGAGCACTTGACTATTCCGTCCTTGTGGTCCTTTTCCTGAAAAGGAAAAACATGTGGGACTCGAAGGTATATAGTTTTCAGATGATGACTGCTTAACCATTTAAAACGTCCATCAGAAAGTGTAACCCTAGACTGGGAATTCAGTTACTTCCTCGCGTCTTTGCCGGTCTAATATCATCATCTGGTGATGGGTTAGCTTTATGCCTATCATCTAAAAAGGTTAGTAACATTTTAGATGTTCAAAATACAATCGAACGTCTGATACCTGACCGAGGGTACTTCTTTTCCTTAGAAGTAGTACTTCTTCAAGTGGATGGCATTCCAACTTGTTGGTAGGATTCTGCTGTCCATATCTTCCAGTTCGTAGGTGCCCTTCCCAGCTATGCCTCGGACTTTGTAGGGTCCTTCCCAATTTGGACTTAGTTTTCCTGCGCCTGCTTCTTTCGTTGATTGAAAGAATGTTTTGATGATGAAGTCCCCAATCTTGAAGTATCTGAGATGAGCTTTACGGGTGTAATAACGCTCTATGATTTGTTTTTGAGTTGCTTCCCTTCGTGGGTCGAGTAGGTCCAGATTAGTCCTCAATTCGTCGTTGTTTCCTTACTCCGTGGCTGTTGTAAACCTTATGCTTGGTTTGCCAATCTCCATAGGTATTAAGGCTTCTGAGCCATAGACAAGTGTGAACGGAGTTTCTCTCGTGGCTGCTTTTGAAGTTGTTTTGTATGCCCATAGTACCGCTGGTAACTCATCAGGCCAATTTCCTTTGGCTTTATATAGCCACTTCTTTAGATTATTGATGATGGTTTTATTTTTTGACTCAGCTCGACCATTAGCCACGGGGTGATATGGCGTTGAAGTGATCCGTTTGATTTGCCAGCTTTCAAATAATTCTGTGATTTGCGAGCCTATGAATTATGGGCCATTATCACACATGATCTCCTTTGGTATCCCAAAGCGGCATATTATGTTTCTCCATAAGAAGATTTTAACTTCATTTTCTCGCACTTGTTCGAATGCTTCTGCCTCTACCCATTTTGTGAAATAGTCGGTTAGCACGAGTAAAAACCATACCTGTTCTTTAGCTGTGGGAAGAGGTCCTACTATGTCCATGCCCCATTTCATGAAGGGTCATGGGTATATTATTGGATGCAATAATTCCGCTGGTCGATGCATGTTATTGGCAAACCTTTGGCATCTGTCGCATTTGGATACGAAGTTTTCAGCTTCTTCTTCCATCTTAGGCCAATAGTACCCAGCTCTGAGTAGGATTTTTACCAAGGATCTTGCCCCCGAATGATTTCCACAGTGTCCTTCGTGGACTTCTTTCATTACGAACTCCGTTTGGTTAGGTCCGAGGAATTTTTCTAGGGGCCCTCCGAACATCTTGTGATGTAATGAGTTGCGAATGAGGCAGTACTGTATAACTTTGCGGCGAAGTGCTTGAGCTGTTTTCTTATCTTCGGGTACGGTGTCATTCTGCAAAAAGTTTAAAATTTTGTTTCTCCAATCCCAGGTTAAATTGTTAAAAGTTACCTCATTTCTGTCCTGGTCGATCGCTTAATGGAATAGATGAATGACAATTGCATTGTCTTTGTTTGTTACTTCCCTGACTGCTGCGAGGTTAGCTAATGCATCTGCTTCTGCATTTTCCTCTCTAGGTATTTGTATTACCTTCCATGTTTTGAATTGTCTCACGAGCTCTCGTGCCTTTTCCAGATATTGTTGCATCCGAGTCTCTCAAGCGATGTAAGTCCCCTGCATCTGATTTACTACCAGTTGGGAGTCGCTTTTGATTACTATTTGCTCGATTAAATGTTCTCGTGCAAGTTCTTGTCCTGCAATGACAACTTCGTACTCTGCTTCATTGTTAGTTATATGATAACATTTGATAACATGTCGTGTCTTTTCACCCATGGGTGATAATAAGACTATGCCTAAGTCGACACCTTTTATATTGGAAGAACCATCGGTAAATAGGGTCTATATATCCGGATTTGCACCATTAAAGAGTTGTAACTCTTTTTCCACTTCAGGGACAATGCTATTACTAAAGTCAACGACAAAATGAGCTAAGATCTGAGACATAATTGCAGTCCTAGGCTGATATATCATTTCATGCTCACTTAATTCTATGACCCACTTGGCTAATCTTCGTGATAGTTCTTGTTTATGCAGTATGTTTCTTAATGGATACGAGGTGACAACCGTGATTGGATGACATTGAAAGTATGTCCTTAATTTTCTAGATGCCATGATTAAAGCTAAGGCTAACTTTTCTAGATGTGGATATCTAGTTTCAGCATCTAGTAATGTCTTGATTACATAATAAATAGGATATTGTTTACCTTTATCCTCCCTTACCAATACTGCACTTACAGCAATTTCCGAGACGGCAAGGTAGACGTATAGCCTCTCCCCCTCCTTTGGCTTTGACAAAAACGAATGTTTTGATAGATAAGCCTTTAGGTGTTTGAGAGTCTATTGACATTCTTCAGTCAATTCTAACTGATTTTTCTTTTTGAGAACTGCAAATAATTTAAAACATTTTTCGGAAGATTTGGAAATAAATCTTCCTAAGGCTGCAATTTTTCCCGTTAGTCTTTGAACTTCTTTTTTGTTTATAAGTACATCAGGTATTTCTTATATAGCTTTAATTTGAGCGGGATTTACCTCTATTCCCCTGTTTGATACAAGGAAACCCAAGAATTTACCTGATTCTTCGCCAAAAGCGCATTTTTCTGGATTCAACTTCAAATTATACCTGCATAAAATGTCAAATGTAATAGAGAGGTGCTGGAAATGGTCTTCCGCCCGTGTTGATTTTACCAGCATGTCATCGATGTAAACTTCCATCGTTTTTCCCAGATTTTCCTAGAACATCTTAGTCACTAGCCTTTGATAGGTGGCTCTAACGTTTTCTAAGTCGAAAGGCATGAATTTATAATAATAAGTCCCCCTATTTGTAATAAAGGAGGTTTTTTCCTCGTCTGAGGGATCCATTTTAATCTGATTATAACCAGAATACGCAACTAGAAAGCTTAACAATTCATGACCTCTGGTGGCATCAATCATTTGATCTATATGTGGTAATGGGAAAGAATCTTTGGGGCATGATTTATTTAAATCAGTATAATCTATGCATACTATCCATTTTCCATTCTCTTTAGGTACTACCACAGTGTTAGCTAGCCAGTTAGGGTATCTTACCTCTCGTATTGAACCAATGTTCGAGTTTCTGTACCTCTTCGTCAATCACTTGGTTCTTGAATGACCCTTGCTTTCTTTTCTTCTGCTTAATAGGCATGAAGGATGGATCTTCATTTAGTGTATGAGTCATAACTTCTGGTGGGATACCTGTCATATCTGAGTGGAACCATGCAAAGCAATCTGCGTTAGCCTTTAAATAATCAATTAACTTACCTCTTCGATTGGAGCTCAGCCTCGTGCCTATATGCACTTTCTGTTCAGGTTTTTGTTCAAACAATGGAACAACTTTGAGCTCTTCCGTAGTTGTTTTGATGTGTTCGTCTTCATCCGGTTCTTGGATGACGCCCGGTTTGGAATCTACGTCCGTTTGATCCAATGCATCTTTAGTGGTGACTTGATTTACCTTCTCATGAGTATCTCCTTCTGTATCTGTTTGAACACTCGCCTCTTTTGTACCTGTTAGGTCAGTAATGTTTTTCGTACCTGTTTGGCCGGTGATGTCTGTCTGGAAGATTTCTCTGCCTTCCGGTTCTTCCGTCTCTACTTTTTTGTTATAATGCACCACGAAATTTATATTTATGGAGGTCTGTTGATCACCTCTAATCTGTCTAATTCCCCATTCTGAAGGGAATTTAATTACTTGGTGTAAGGTGGATGGTACTGCTTTCATGCCGTGGATCCAGGGCCTTCCCATGATTACATTATAATCCATGTCAGTATCAATGACTTGGAATTTGGTGTTTTTAGTTACTCCCTCGGCGTAAGTGCTATGTTCGATCTTTCCTTTGGTTATCACTATAGAGTTGTCAAACCCTGATATGGCTCGTGCCTTTGGGATCACCTGATTTCCCATGAGCATTTCTTCCATGACTCTTAACAAGATGATATTGACTGAACTACCTGGATCAATAAACACTCTTTTAATGTTAGTGTCATGAATGAGTAAGGATATTACCAGAGCATCCTTGTAAGGGAGCATTAGTCCGCCAAAATCTGCATCATCAAAGGTTATATCATCTACATCTGGATTTTCTTGAACCCGCTTTCCGTGGGTAATTGTGACCTTCGAGGCTAATTTGCAAACTATTCCTTTCTCTTCCTCTCCTCCATGTATCACGTTGACGATTCTTTTTGGAGATGGAGGCTTCGGGGGCTCCTGCATGTTATTCATATATGCATGTTTACCTTTATCACTAAACAATTCTGTTAAATAACCCTGTTTCAATAATTGTTCTATTTCACCTTGTAAAAATATGCAATCTGCAGTCCTGTGTCCGTGATCATTATGGAACTCACACCAGAAATTTGGGTTCCTTTTATTTGGGTTTGACCACATTTCTTTGGGCCACCTAACCTTATTTCCTATATTTCTTAATATTGAAACAAGTTCAGGGGTACTTACATTAAAGGTGTGATCCCCAATTCGTGCATTACCTCTAGGCCTCTCATCTCGATCCTTTCTGGATCTAGATGAGGATGAGCATGCATCGCTGCTTGGTTATCTATAATCTGGCCTAGTGTTTTTGAACCTGGGATGAGTTTCACGTCCCGATGGTCCTAAATAAGGATCGTACGTGTTTTTACCTGATCTCCTGTCTGATTCGGAACGTCTGGATCTGGTATGATCTTCATCTTTCAAACGAGCGATGGTATCTTCTTCTATCCGAAGTTTAGTATTTTACCTGTTGTAAACATCATTCCACGTTGTATCTGAGAATTCTCTCAAGCTTTCTTTGAGTCTCCTCATGGCTTCTGAGCTTTTGTCATTTAGGTTACTTGCAAATTCCATGGCTGCCCAATTATTAGGCACCCATGGTAGTTGCATTCTTTTTTGTTGGAACCTTTCTACAAATTCACGGAGTAGTTCCGTGTCTCCTTGATTTATTTTAAATATGTCCTTCATTCTTTTCTCGACTTTTTGTGCACCAGAGTGTCCTTTTATGAAAGAATCTGCAAGCTCAGCAAAAGAATCAATTGAATTTTCAGGGAGAAGAAAATACCAGGGTAGGGTTCTTGGTAAGCGTCTCTCCGAATTTTTTGACAAGGACTGATTCAATCTCTTGTTTTGTTAAGTCGTTGTCCTTCACTCCGGTGGTAAAAGCAGTCACATGGTCGCGTGGGTCAGTTGTTCCGTCATACTTAGGAACGTCAGGCATTTTAAACTTCTTGGATAAAGGAAAGGGTGTTGCGCTTGGTTTCCAAGGTTGTTGAGAATATATATCAACATCAATGCCTTTGATTCAGAGTTATTAGTCATACCTGGTCTCGCTTTGAGAGATTCGTTAGGAGTGTCATCCCTTGCTGAGTTTACCAACCCAGACTGAGGGTTTTCCACGGTGATAGTGTTATTGGGAGGTGGTGTCAGTGATGCAGGTGATGTCGTTGGTAATCCCCTTGCAAATTCTTGCAAAGCTTGGCCCACGTACTCTGCAATCATTTGCTTTACTCGATCTTTTTCTACCATTTTTTCATTATTATTGTGGTTGTTATAGGATCTTTCTGGGGATTGTTCCCTTGAACCAAGTGGGGTTCCTGAAGGTGATGGAATTGGGTTCCATTCCTCTACTGGTTGTTGTCGTTGGAGTTCGACATAGTTTAGAGGATATCGATTGAAAAGCAAACAAAGATTATCAGATTCCCGGTAACGGAACTAATTTGTTTAACCAAAGAATTGGATCCTTTGACCAAAGCTATTTTTAGGATGAACACGGGTTTCTGATAATCCAGGAAATAATAACAAATAAAAAAGAAGTAAGTAGATGGACAATAATATGATGCTCAGAAAAGTAAAGTGTATTGTATTCGTAGTTCAGATGATCTTACAAGTGATACCCCATTCCCTTATATAGGGAATTTCCTTAATATAACGTTTATCTTTTGAAATGATGGCACATTAATGACTAATTATTATATTAATGTAACGTTACAAAGAATAACCATAATTGTTACATGAAGGTCGTGTAACGTGTAGGTCATTAATTGAAGATTTCTGAATCTACCCATAGCTCTGTCTGGATTCATTATGTCCGCGTCTCTTCCTTAACTCAATCAGGTTGAGTTTCTCCTGGCTGATTACCTCTTAGGTTAATTGAGCCATGCATCTTTGCTCCGCGCCTCTTTATAGGTCCATGTTCAACAGTCATGTTTCCCTTGGTCCACGTAATCGGCTGAGTCATAAAGAACTATCATACGTGTGAAATTCTTTTTTACCAATACAGTAGCGTCGGAATCGTTAGGGGCTATGAAATATTTGGGGACTCCGTAGTCGTCGTCCTCATCTACCCCTTGTTTCTCCGATTCTGTCGAGGCAGGTATCAGTGATTGTTATTTGTCCCCGTCTTTGACCATCCGATTTAGATCCTCCATTGTTGAGGGTGTGGATGCTAGTATCACCTCATCGACCACGAATATCTCCATGGCGACTGGTTGTTCCCCATAAATTGTTTTGATTCCTCCGGGTGTGGGGAATATAAGCACCTTGTGCAGTGTCGAGGGGATTCCTCTCATATTGTGAATCCATGGCCTCCCGAACAAAGTGTTGTATCTCATATCCCCTTCCTGAACGATTTCAACGAGGTTCACCGGTAATGTTATCTCCCATTTAGTGGTCTCGCACGCCATGTTGAACTCATTCAGGACTTGGACCGCAGGTACGATATGATCTTCTGGGCCGAGTTGTTCCACGACCCTCGATCAGATGATGTTGGCTGAGCTATCTAGATCATAACACACGCTTAATTCGAGATTTATTTATGAGTACCGATATTACTAGTGCATGGTTGTGGGGTGGAACGATCCCCTCACAGTCTTCGTCGTTGAAAGACAAGGTTCTTCCGGTACGTAATCCTGAGTCCATTGTTTCCTTGTGATGGATACTTTGTTGCACTTCAATATCAGCCCCTGGGAATGTCGACCCCGCCGATGATCATGTTAATAATGTGCTGAGGCTCTTCCTGCTCGGTTTGCTTATTAGAATCTATTTTCCTGAAGTGGTTCTTGGCCCGATCACTCAGGAACTCTCGGAGATGTCCGTTGTTGAATAGTCGGACCATGAGTGCCCCTCTATTCTGTGGACATGAGTGTCGTGATATTTGCACATTAGGTTGGGATCCCTTTAGGCCGGATCGGACATTAAAGGTCCAGGACATTTGGTATCTTTGATGCGTACAATGGCATATACGATAGCGGCAACATCGATGTTAAATTTGTACTCCGATAGTCTCGATGCTTCTTTAGGTCCGACGGGCCTGTCAGAGTTGTTTTTGCTCATGAGTCCCTGGTTGCTTTGGCCTCGGTCGTTTCTCCTTTCATTTCTCGTAGGCTTCTGCCTGGACCCACTACTTATTTGGTCCTCATTGTACAGCTGATACCTATCCCTGCTCGATCTCGGTTCACAATCGATGTCTCTCTTGACTTTGTCGATGGTTCTGACAGTATACACGAACCCCGAAGGGGCCCCAAGCTGATCATCGTCAACCCTGATTATCAATTAATACCAGTTATGGACATCGACCCAAGTGACAACTAGATATTCTACAAGTTCTGTTTCAACTATGTGAAGCCAACGAGCTCCGAATGTTGAGTCCTTGGGTGAAAGCCTGAACTGCCCAATCGTCAGCGACCATTGGCAAGTCCATCTGTTTCATTCGAAACCGGGACACAAACTCCCTGAGCATCTTGTTATCCTTCTATTTTACTTTGAAAAAATCCGACTTCTTGGTCTCGACCTTGATAGCCCCGGCGTGTGCTTTTACGAATGAATCTTCAAGCACAGCAAACGGGTCAATAAATTAGGAGGTAATTTTTGATACCATATTATAGCTCTCTTTGACAGGGTCTCCCCGAACATTTTCAACAAGACATATTCGATATCATCATTCTCCAAGTCGTTCCCTTTGATGGCACATGTGTAGGAGGTCACACGCTCATTTGGGTCGGCCATTTCATTGTACTTAGGAATCTCGGGCATGCAGAACTTCTTAAGGATCGGCATCAGAGCCGCGTTCGGAGAATACATTTTTTGAAAGAACTTCTTGGATCCAGGCCTTTCAATATCGGCGATGCTCCTAGATTTGGTCGACCCTGGAATTGTAGGTTTCAACCTGTTTGTCATTAGATTCGATTTTTTTCTCCCCTGATTCTACCCGTTTTTTTAGTTCGTCGAGCAACTTTATGATCTCGGGGTTAGTCCCCGATTTGTTTTCATTCAACCTCTCTGCGACCGGTTCATCCCTGCAGATGAATTCCCAGGACGGATCAGGTTCAATTATGCTCAGTGCGCGACTTTGGTTCTGTAACCGGGCTATATCCGCCTGTTGAGCCTACAACATTTCGAAGATCATCCGTAAATTTATCCTGTATCCTCCAATGTTTTGTGTATTTTGAGCTACCGATCGGGCTCCACCAAGGAAACTATTCTCAGAGTCAGTAGGTAGATTTGTGTTGAGAGCCACATGCGAGTTAGCGTCAATTGGGTCTGCGATCGAAATTTCGATGGGATCGACAAGCGGTACCTCATCACTGGCACTATGTTGTTATTTTTCGCTGTGATGGTTGGACTCATTGTCAACATATAGGGGTGTTGATTGGGAGTTTGACATTTTTAGATTTAACCTCAAATTAGAGACACTTCAGAGAACAAGTGTAAATCGTGTATTTTATGGAAAGTTTTATCAAATAACCACTATTATACTTAGCCCCACGGTGGACTCCAAACTGTTTACCCACAAAATCGCATAACAATTGAATTTGTAAGTAGTTTTAAGTATATGCGGATTACCTTGAACAGAGTGATAAATTAAGTTACTATTGAAATAAACAATGATAAAGTAAATGCAAACCACATGAATTGAACAGTTTCAGACTTGGAAGGTCAGTTACCCTCGAACCAGGTGCACTTCGATTGGTATCAAGATACAAAAGAATAAGAATTAATAAATATTGCTTTGGAATGCGTGTTACACTCTACTCAATGAATTATCAGTCTCCCTTTATATAGTATAGGAGATCCACTTTAGGTACAATTCTATAAAAGGTAAAAAATCTCTTGATTTGCTGATTGTTGATTACTTATTGATACGTGTCGAGATTCCCACTGTAATATCTGAGCGGTCACGAATATTTCGATCTTCTGTTGGCTACGCTAACATTGTTCCTTCGTCCTACGATCGATTCCAGGATCACGATCTCGATATTCTCGAAGGCAGACGTTCTGCCCCGGGCTCTAGCCCAATAAGACTTGGGGTCGATCTTCAGTCCTTTATTGCCATTGTCACGAACCTATTTAACCTTCCGAAAGGTGTCGTGACGGCACCTAGTCTTTACGACTAGTTAAGCCTAATATTACCGAAAAACTTAAAGAAAACTCAATAATAAAAGGATAAAACAACATAATGTAAATAAACCAAAGTAGTGTCGCTCGGCATATACAAAATAATCTCCCAATGACCCGGAATGTCAGTAAGTCACAAACTTCTATAATCTATTATAGCTCTATACAAAATCTGAAGATACATAAGAAGACTCTAGACGAGGGAGTAGAAGGGGACTTTGAGGATTCTGCGGACGCGGGCAGAAGTACCTTGAAGTCTCCTGGAAATCCGCAACACTTACTATCCTCGAGGCTGATAGCTCATACCTGGATCTACACACGAAAAACATGTGCAGGCTAGGGTCAAGCCTAACCTCGGTCGAGTAGTGACGAGGTCAGGTCAAGGCTCTACTGGAGTAAATATAATAACTTTAACAGTAAAAGATATAAGTAAATTTTACAGTAAACAGTTAAAGAAAATTCTCGAAAATTTAACAGTCTAGGGAGTCCTCTCCTCAGAACAAGGTAAACACAATGTGGAATCTCCTGGGATACCATTCCGTAGTTCCGAATGATTATGCAGTACATGGGGATCTCTCGAAATACGTCTGTAGTCCCAAAGTAAATATGCAGTGTTGGGGGATCTCCCGGAATACGTCTGTAGTCCCAAAGTAAATATGCAGTGCTGGGGATCTCACGGAATACGTACATAATCCCAAATTAAATATGCAAGACAGGGGATCTTCCGGAATACGTCTGTAGTCCCAATTTAAATATGCAATACAAGATAGAATGACAGGTATGGCATCTAATTATAAAATATATACTAATCACAGATAAGGAAAATAGGAATTTAACTAAGCATGGCGCACAGAGTGTCAATTAGGCAATTAAAACACGTAAGCATACTTTTCTAATCTAAGCTAATCAATTAAACATATTAATGCAATTTAATAAGAGAAACAATTTATGATTTAAAAAGGTAAATGGGATTTTTGCAATAACAGCCCGTGTACATACTCGTCACCTCACGTACACGGCGCCCACACATCAATTAATATCAAATATCCTAAGGGGAAAGTCCCGAACATAAGGTTAGGCAAGCCACTTACCTCAACCGCTCAAATCAACTCGATATCACGTTCTTATCCGGCTCCAAATGGCCTGAATCTATTCAAATTAATTACATAATATAAATATAACTATAAGTAACTAATTTAACTAATAAATTCGAAGCAAAAGCGTGAAATTAGGAAAAACGCCCAAAACGTCTCTCCGGGCCCACGTTTCGAAATTGGGTAAAATCACAGATTACGAACACCCATTCACTCAGGAGTCTAACTATACCAAATTTACTCAAATTCGATACCAAATTCACGATCAAAATCCCAAAATTCGACCTAGGAACTTTTCTCAAATTTTCCCAAATTTTCACCCCATATCCGAAATTAAATGATAAAATTAAGCAAGAATCACTTACCCCAAACACCCACGTGAAAATCCCTCCAAAGATCGCCTAATTCCGAGATCTCAAGTCCAAATGGTGAAAAATGACATAAACCCTCGATTTTGAGCATTTTAAGTCTGACCAGGTATTCCTTAATCGCGATCGTGGAAACATCCTCGCGATCGCGAAGAACAACTTCGCTGCCTCAAGGTTTTACTCTACGCGACCGCGTCACACCCCACGCGAACTCGATGCAGTGGCTCCTCAGACTTACGCAATCGCGGTTGACCCCACGCGATCGCGAAGGATTACACCCAACTCCCTTAGTCGCCTTATTTCTTCTTCGCGAACGCGGCCTGGCCCACGCGTTCGCGATGCACAACCTGACTGACCTACGCGATCGCATCATATTCTTTGTGAATGCGAAGAGTTAACCCAGCCAGCCTCCCTATTGCCCTACACGATCGCTAACCTCCTCACGCGATCACGATGAAGAACACCAGCTGCATAAAAATTGCAAAAATAAGCCAACTTCTTAAGTCCAAAAATGACCCATTGAGCATCCGAAACACAACCGAGGCCCCCGGGGCCTCAACCAAACCTACCAACGAATCCTATAACACCATACGAACTTAGTCAAGCCTTCAAACTATATCGAACAACACCAAAAACATGAATCAAGCACGGATTCAAGCCTAAGAACTTAGAATTTTTCCATATTCTACAAACGATGCTGAAACACATCAAACCTAGTCCTAATGACCTCAAATTTGACACACAGGTCACAAATGACACTACGAACCTTCAACCACTTCAAAAATTCCATTCCGAGCTCGACATCAAAATTTCCCCTATCGGCCGAAATCGCCGAAAATCTAACTTTCACTAATTCAAGCCTAAATCTACTACAGACCTCCAATACACATTCTGTACCCGTTCCTAACCCAGAAATCACTCAGCGGAGCTAACAGAGTCGACGCATTTCCATTTCGGATCCGTCTTCATACAGTTCTGACTACGGTCCAAACTCTAAGGCTTAAACCCACATCTAGGGACTAAGTGTCCCAAAACTCTCCGAATTCCATAACTAATCACTCCGGAAAGTCCCAATAGCAGAAACAAACGTGGGAAAAACAGTTATTAGGGGATCGGGACTCTAACTCCCAAAATGACCACTCGGGTCGTTACAGCCATGTTTCGAGCCCGACCTACCATGTCGTAGGCGAGCTCAATTTCGAACGTATACAAAGACAATAACATTCGTTAATTATTTTTTTATAGGTGACATCATTTAAATCATTTATATAAAAAAGATAATGGTAATGTGCAAACTGTTTTTGTTCCTAAAACGGTTAGCAATTGCCAAATCGATAATTAGAATACTTTAGCCGCCTCAATAATTTGGTTAAATTATTCAGGATATCGGTGGATGATTGATGCCCATGGAACCTGAAAAGATAAGAAAACACGACCCTCACCCGTTTAGGTGTGCTTTTGCATTTCCTTTCAGAACCAAAACAGGTCATATCATCATTTATAGAAAAATAAAAAAGTGAATTGCTATTTCATCTGGAGGAGGACAACGCCACTACTTTCTAGTTTCTACATTTTCCGGCCCAGCTAAGCTTTATTGGTAATATTATTATAGAAAAAAAAAAACAAGTTGAGCTATAAAACAATTAAATTCTTGAAACGAATATTGGTAACAGCATCTGATAAGTAATGCAGATATACAAGATTATGTATGTGTAGCAAATCATGAATTGGCATGTACGACCTGCATATTATTATAGTCCCCAATGTCATAAGCAAGTGAAATCTAGTACTTCACAACGATTTCAATCAAATTCATTGCGCTTAGTTCATATTAATATATGAAAGATATGTCAATACGACGAAACATGCAATATTGTAACTAAATCTTATCGTAATAGTTTTATGCTACTTGAGATAAGAACAATAAAATCCCTATTTATAAATATAGTACCACAGTTTTTTTTGTCTAGAGAAAGTATTGGACGGTTTTCTTGTCTTGTTAAGAAAGAGTAAAATTACAGTGTAAAAGAATTTTTTCTTTATCAAGTTACCTCAAAGATCATTATAAAAAATTGTCCATAATAAATATTATAATTAGTAATCTAATGAATAAAATATATTATCTCTATACAACAAGTTAAAATATAAAAATAGTGTAAAAAATTATTTATATTAACATTGTACATGAGTTAAAACCATCCAAATAAGTTCATATGCAGTATCCAGAATGGCATTTGCTGGTCTTATGTCAGTTGATATTACCAATAAAAAAATGAATGTGTCTAGGATAACCCAAATTATCTCATGAGTGTGAAGTTTGTAGAGAATATTATAAGGGTGGTGAGATTTGTGGGGACATGTTGAAGATTTGGCAGCAAGAAACACATCATCCTAAAAGTTGAGAAAACAAGCCAAATACAGAATAAATTATTACAGTGAGTCTATCAGTTGAAAATTACAGACAACCAACATGAGCTAGCGGTTTTCTTTGTATAATTCTAAAAGATCGAAGCACAAAAATTCATATGTTATGAATGTAAAACCTCATCTATCTTTGGTTATTGCGTTCCTAGTGCCTCTCTGTATACGATCGCTATCGTAGAGCTCGATTTTGAGGACTTAATTGTATCTCGAACTCAAGTTCGGTAAACTCGAAGTAGGAATCAAGTCTGGCTGGGACGTACACATCTTGGGGGAGCAAATCGAAGACCCGACGTGGTTTGCCTCGAGGTAGCACCATTTCGATGACACTCAAGAAAGAGCGGGAATTTTTCAAAGGCACACATATCTAGCCATGAATTTCGGGATACGATTTGTACGAGTTAGTACAAATCCGTCCTAGGTTGTTATACAGCTGTACCAATAGAATTCTTTACCATAATTAGGGATTTTCCACTCCTATATAAAGGGACCCCAATCATTTGTAAGGATCATCTCATTCACTGCAAAAGAATATTCTACATTGCTTTTCTCGTTTACTATGCTCCATAATTGTTCTTCAGCTTTAGTGCTCTTACTTTATTGTTCACACTTTATTACTCTTAACCCACCTCAAGGCCTACGAGAATATCGAGCTCGAGGTCCCTATTGCTTTAGCAATACTGGTTTGGTTCATCAATTCTTCTTACTAATACTTAATATTATTTGTTTATCCACTAGTATTGGAATAGATCACGTATCTTTAAAACCACAAATAAAATTTAATTGTACTCGTATTTTTCGAGATAAACAGTTTGGCGCCCTCTGTGGGGCTGAAGATAATAGTGATTATTTTAGTGCAAGTTTTCCGATAACACACGTTATTCTTCACCAGTAAACGCACCAGTACATGAAAATGACGGTCTCAAATTCCATGGAGAAAACAATGCAACATCTTCAGGGACCGGTGTGCCACCCCTTAACCCTAGGATAGCTTTAGCCCCTAACCCAGTCGACGTTGGTTCACACATTGCTTTGAACGTTGACTTGGGCAGTAACATTGAAGAAAGTGTGCGCGGAGGGGACCAACCTGACACCTAAAGGACACATGCTCGAGGAGAAAGAGAAGTCAGACTACAAGTGATGTTTAAAATGTTGCAAGCACAACAAGTTGTTATTGCTCAGTTGAAGAGTCAGCAAAACACTCCGAGCGTGGCAGGACCAGAAATCGCTCATCGTGTTGAGCCAACCCCGGAGAGATCAAGACGGGTCCAGAACTGATCAAGCAACAACGGGTCCAGAACTGATCTCACCATCATGAGAATGCTCGAGGAAATCACAAGGAGGATCGAGTCGGGAGAAAAAAAGATTGAGGACAACGACAAGAAGGTAGAAACATACAACTCGAGGGTCGACCAGATACCGGGAGCACATCCGATTTTGAAAGGACTGGATTCGAAGAAGTTTTTACAAAAACCATCCCCCCCCCCCCCCCCCCCCCCCCCCGAGTGCGGCCTCGAAGCCCATTCTAAAGAAATTTTGGATGCCAGACATCCCAAAATACAACGGGACCACTGATCCCAACAAACACATCACCACATATACTTGTGGTATAAAAGGAAAGGATTTGGAAGACGATGCAAACGAGTCTGTTTTGCTAAAAATGTTTGGGGAAACTCTGTCTAAAGGTGCCATGATTATGTACCATAACCTTCCCCCGAACTCTATCGATTCGTTTTCCATGTTGGCAGATTCATTTGTAAAGGCACATGCTGGTGCCATAAAGATTGCAAAAAGGAAGTCAGATGTATTCAAAATCAAGCAAAGGGAGAACAGATGTTGAGGGAGTTCGTATCCCGTTTCCAGTTGGAACGAATAGAGTTACCACCAGTCTCCGATGACCGGGTTGTACAAGCTTTTACTCAAGGGCTAAATGAACGGAGTTCAATCGCTTCAAGGAAGTTGAAGCAGAACTTGATCGAGTATCCCGTCGTGACTTGGGCGGATGTACATAACAGGTACCAGTCAAATATTAGGGTCAAAGACGAGCAGTTGGGAGCCCACTCGGTCTTGATATATCCAAGCAGATTGATAGGAAAGGAGTCGAGAGATGCAGACAGGGAACCAAGGTTGAATAAAGAAAGATATTAGTCATACATTGAAGACCGAAGGAACACTCGAAGGAAACATACCTCAAAATGATCAAAGAGCAGATCGAGGTCAAAATTACCGGGGACTCATGAGTAAGACCGGGTTTGATAGGCACTCAGGACCGGTGGAGGCACCCCGATTGTAAGCATACAACTTCAGCGTTGATTCCTCAAGTATCATTTCAGTAAATTAGATATACTAGATGGCCCAAGCCCATACAGATTGATCCTTCTCAAAGGTAACCCAACTTGATGTGCAAGTATCATGGAACTCATGGGAATAGGACCGAGGATTCCAGGCAGCTTAGAGAGGAGGTAGACCGATTGTTCAACGAGGAGAACCTTCGGGAATTTCTCAGCGACCAGGCCAAGAACCATTTCCGAAAAAGAGACGCAAACATGAAGAATGAACCGAAAGAACCCCAACATGTCATTCACATGATCAGCGCAGAATCGATGTCCCACAGGGACCCATATTCAAACGTACCAAAGTATCTATCACAAGGGAGAAGCAGATCCAGGACTACATGCCTGAGGACACTCTCACATTCAACGAGGACGACATCGAGGCCTTATCTAAGCCTCACAACGATGCACTGGTAATTTCTATCCTTTTATATAAAATTCAAGTTAAATGTGTTCTCGTGCATCCAAGTAGCTCAGCAAATATAATCAGATCAAGGGTCGTAGAGCAGCTCAGGCTCCTTGGCCAAATCATACCAGCATCTCGAGTCTTGAATGGGTTCATCATGGCAAGTGAAACAACAAAGGGGGAAATCATCCTCCTAGTCAACGTGGCTGGAACCATACAAGACACCAGGTTTCATGTCATCGAATGTGACATGCGGTATAATGCCTTACTTGGACGTCCATGGGTCGACAACATGAGGGCAGTGCCATCAACCCTTCATCAAATGATGAAGTTCCCAACGAAGGATGGCATGAAAACAGTATGTGGGGAGCAACACGCAGCTAAGGAGATGTTTGCAGTCGATGACGTGATACCAGCATCGACGCCCTCCACATCAGAAAAGTCGAAGGACAATCAAGCACCCAAATAGCAATCACAGCCCATATCCTTGGCTGAGCCCGAGGAACAGGTGATCGAGGACGAAGAAGAAGATTTCCCCAGCCCTCGATCCTTCGTCGCCCCCAAGGAGTCAGATGCGATGAAGTCTATGGTCGAGGAGCTTGAGCAGGTGATATTGATCGAGCACCTGCCATAATGAAAGGTATACCTAGGGAGGGGATTAATCCTCGAACTCCGGAAAAAACTCATTCAATTACTTATCGATAAAATTGATTGTTTTACTTGGTCCCACTTAGATATGACAAGGAATAAAGAGGAGACCTGAGTCCGAGGTAAAGCACGCATTCATCAAAGACGAGGTAACCAAACTTCTCAAGATAGGATCCATTAGGGAAGTAAAATATCCCGAGTGGCTAGCTAACGTAGTGGTAGTCCCTAAAAAGGGAAACAAACTTAGAATGTGTGTTGATTACAAAGACATGAACTAAGCATGAGCTAAAGATTCTTTCCCACTGCCCAACATCGATCGTTTGATCGATACTACGGCCAGCCATGAGATCCTTACATTTTTTTTATGCCTACTACGGGTACAATCAAAATTCAAATGAACCCGGAGGACCAGGAAAAGACTTCGTTTATCACGAAGTATGGTACATATTCCTATAATGTAATGCCTTTCGGACTAAAGAACGCAAGAGCTACATATCAACGCCTAGTTAATAAGATGTCTGAACATCAGATAGGAAAATCTATGGAAGTTTATGTTGATGACATGTTAGTTATGTCCCTGCACGTGGAAGACCATTTGACTCATTTGCAGGCGACGATCGACATCTGAAGAAAGTACAACATGAAGCTCAAACCCAAGAAATGTGCTTTTGGACTCGGCTCGGGCAAGTTCTTAGGTTTCATGATGTCGAACAAGGGGATCGAGATCAACCTCGATAAAATCAAAGCCATCGAGGAAATCACCGTCGTGAACAATTTAAAAGTCGTATAACGGCTAACTGGACGGATAGCTGCCTTAGGCCAATTTATCTCGACGTCATCAGATCGGAGTCATCATTTCTTTTCCCTACTCAAGAAGAAGAACAACTTTGCATGGACTCAAGAATGTCAACAAGCCTTGGAAGAATTAAAACAGTATCTCTCGAGCCCACCCTTGCTTTATACTCCGAATGAGGATGAAGGACTACTTGTATTTAGCGTGTCCGAGGTAGCGGTAAGTGGCGTGTTGGTTTGAAAAGAACAAGGTACGAAATTTCCTGTCTATTATGTAAGTCGGACCCTAGGAGATGTTGAAACCATGTACCCGCATTTAGAAAAGTTAGATCTTGCATTAATAAGCGCATCTAGGAAATTAAAATAATATTTTCAACGTCATACCATATGTGTATTGACTACATACCCACTACGAAATATCTTGCATAAGCCCGAATTGTCGGGCCAATTGGTGAAATGCGCCATCAAACTCGGAGGGTATGATATCGAATATCAACCCCGAACGGCTATCATGTCCCAAATTTTGGCAGACTTTGTGGCTGATTTTACGCCTGCCCTCGTACCTGGAGTAGAAAAGGAACTCTTGCTAAAAACAGGTACATCTTCGAGGGTATGGACCCTCTTCACAGACGGAGCTTCGAATGTGAAAGGGTCCAGGCTCGGTATTGTTTTAAAACTGCCTACGGGCAGTGTCATTAGGCAATCTATCAAAACTTCTAAATTGACTAACAATGAGGCCGAGTATGAGGCCATGATTGCAGGTCTCGAACTGGCCAAAAGCTTGGGAATAGAGGTCATCAAGGCCAAGTGTGACTCATTTTGGTAGTAAACCAAGTAAACGGGAGCTTCGAGGTTCGAGAAGATAGAATGTAAAGATACTTAGTCAAACTTCAAGTGAAATTGCATCTCTTCAAGTAATGGACACTGGACCATGTACCTCGAGAAAAGAATAGCGAGGCCGATGCACTCGTAAACTTGGGGTCATCAGTTGAAGAAGATGATATTTCCCTAGGGACCGTCGTCCAACTATCTAGGTCGGTGGTCGAAGAAGGCCATGCAGAAATTAATTCAACAAGTCTAATGTGGGATCAGAGGAATAAGTACGTCGAATACTTGGAGCATGGGAAGATCCTATCGGACTCAAAAGAATCGAGGGCCCTTCGAACTAAAGCAGCTCGTTTGTCACTCGATGAAAATAGAACACTATATAAAAGAACCTTTGATGGACAATTGGCGGTATGCTTGGGATCGGGGGACACCGATTATGTGCTACGAGAAATGCACGAAGGCACTTGTGGGAACCATTTTGGTGCCGACTCTTTGGTTCGCAAGGTGATTAGAGCAGGGTATTACTGGGATAGCATGGAAAAGGATACCAAGGAGTTCATTCGAAGGTGTGACAAATGTCCAAGGTTTGCACTGATGATCCATCAGCCCCGTGAACAACTACATTCGGTCCTATCCCCGTGACCATTCATGAAATAGGGGATGGACATCGTCGGCCCCCTACCAACGGCACCAGGTAAAGCTAAATTTATTTTGTTTATGAATGATTACTTCTCAAAATGGGTAGAAGCGATCCTTCGAGAAGGTAAGAGAAAAAGAAGTCATCGACTTCATATGGGACCACACCATATGTCGAGTCGGGATACCTGCCGAAATATTATGCGACAATGGGAAACAATTCATCGGCAGCAAAGTGACAAAATTCCTCGAGGACCATAAAATCAAAAGGATTATATCAACGCCTTATCACCAAAGTGCAAATGGTCAGGCCGAGTCCACAAACAAAACCATCATTCAAAACTTAAATAAAAGGTTAGATGATGCAAAGGGGAAATAGAGAGAAGTATTTCTCGGGGTGCTATGGGCATATCGAACGACGTCGAAGTCAAGCACATGGGAAACCCTATTTTCTTTGGTGTACGGGTCCGAAGCATTGATCCCAGTCAAGGTCGATGAACCTAACGTCAGGTTTCAGCACACTACCGAGGATTCAAACCACGAAGCCATGAACACTTCTCTCGAGCTACTAGATGAGAAACGTGAAGCTGCATTAGTTCGAATGGCCTCACAAAAGCAAACGATCGAAAGGTATTATAACAGAAGGACGAATCTTCACTACTTCGGAGTCGGGGACTTAGTTCTAAGGAAAGTCACTCTCAACACTCGAGACCCAAACGAGGGAAACTAGGCCCCAATTGCGAAGGACCGTACCGTATCCTCGGAGTCGTGGGGAAAGGATCCTATAAACTTAGCACAATGGAAGGCGAGAAACTACCAAATAATTGGAATATATCATTGCTCAAACGCTATTATTGATGAGGTATGACATTTTGCCCGTTTCATTTATATTTTATACTAACTCGTTACAGGTGTTCGATTGGAGATATCGAAGCACCCTTCAGCTCGAAGACCTTGGATATTAAAGCATGTGTTGCACTCTTTTTTCCTTAGATCGGATTTTATCTAAAAAAAGTTTTACCAACTAGGTTTTTAACGAGGAAACACCTATATGCTACCTAAGGAAAATTCAACAAGTATTCAAGGCTTCTTTTCAATCAACCTCGAATACTGGGGGGCATCACCCTCGGAGGTTGCAGTTTCGAAGAAAACAATTCATGTCAAAAGGGCCTCGATTGGAGAACGATGTAAATGGGACTAAAAGTCAAATGAACCGTGTCCATGTAGAATAGTCGAGCCCCCAATGGTAAAACATGTACGCATGTATCAATGATTCAAAAAATCATTCTTACTATATCAAAACATTTTGTGTCTCAAAGAAGTCTCTACTATTATGCGAAATTCTTATAATTCTACGAAAAGCGACTCGAGGTCCAAAACCCCAAATGCATCCGACTACTCAAGGACTCTCATTGACAGTCAATACATCGAGTCATCGAATACTCGAACTTATAAGACCTCGATGAGGCACACTCGAATTTATAAAACCTCAAAGAGGCATACTCGAACTTATAAGACCTAAAGGAGGCATACTCGAATTTATAAGACCTCAAAGAGGCATACTCAAACTCATAAGACCCCAAAGAGGAATCCCCTCGATATTAAGGCCAAGGCCATCACACTCGGGGACTAAAGGCTACGGCCGTGTAAAAAGTTACACCCATATAAAAGACTACGGTCATATGAAAAGTCTACGGCCGAAATAATGCGGCTCAAAGACGTCAGACTTCCGCCATAAAATTAAAGGCCTTCAAATACTTCGAAAAATCGATTAAATCAGGCTACCCTCAGCAAAAGCAAATTATAAGGGGATTCGATAAAATCATCCCTGGAATAATGCGGAGGCTTCGAAAATATCAGCCTTCGAGAAAACCTCAAGAGGTATTCGATTATCGTTACATATCGAATTATACACGAGGTTCCAATCAATCGAACCTTCGAAAAATTAAACGAATATGAATACAAAAGATACATGCTAAGGCATACCAAAATTTTCACTAAGTTTTTAGCAAGAAAGAGGGAAATATTATAGCCATTTTAGAGGCCGAATTTGCCCTACCTAAAGAGCCTAAGGTCCAACCCAAAAGAGCCTAAGGTCCAACCTAAAAGAGCCTAAGGGCCAATCTAAAAGAGCCGATGGGTCAATACTAAACCTAAGGGTCAAATACGAAAGCACACTATGCTCGAGACCTTATTTAGCTCGGACTTAAAAGTCTTTCACCCCGAGCTAACGTCGAACCAACTTAAAACTCTGATTCGAAGATCGAACCTAAGGGTATTGTATTCTAAGTCCAATAATCGAACTAATCGTCAATAACACTAAATTTCGTAAGTAAAGACAAGATGGAATTTAACACAAAATGAAGATAAAGCAAAAAGTTCTTTATATTCAAAAGATGGTCCAAAAGTACATTTACAAAACTCCCACACGGAGTCCTTACACAAAAGAAAGAAGATAAAAAGAACCCAGTCTACTGTCGGGGTCACTCGCTTGGAGGCAGTATCCACAGGAGCTACATCCTCGGCCACCTGATCTTCAGGGCCTCTTCTTCCTCGGGGGCTTCGTCTTCGTCTCCTCCACTCTCGGAGCCGCTGACATAATTCTCATCGATAGAGAGCAATGCAGTTGCCTCTTTTTCCAAAGCCTTCACCTTCTCAATTTCGGAAGAAAGGTCAAAGCCTTTCGCATACACCTCCTCGAGAGTTTGCCTTCGAGATTCCAGCCAAGCATGATCGATGGATCATGTTAGATTAAGCTGGGCTGCAATAGATATCTCCTTAGCCCGAGCATTGGCAGCAACATCAGTTCGGTATGAAGACATGAACGCATCAACTTCGGATATGGCCTTAGATAATTCAGCGACCGTCTCAGTGTGAAGCTCCTTAAATTTACGGCCCTCCTCCTTTGAACTCTGAAGCTGTCTCTCGATTGAGGCTAGTTATTCCTGAAGAGTGTCTTTTTTGGTGGCCAAGCGATCCATATGTTTCCTCTACCGAAGGGTGTCAGCCTCTTTGGTCTTAAGCTCCTCCCGAAGTTGCTCCACAAGGTCGGCCTTCTGCTAGAACTGCAAAGTTGAAACATTAAACGCCAAAAAAAGTAAGTACAAAATATGCCCACAAATGATATATTACTTGTTCAATGATCTCGTCCCACTCTTGAGAGGCTTTCACCGTACTTGCTCGAAGATCATTGAGTTCCCCCTCTCTTTTGGCATAGAGAGCCTTGAGTTTATCCATCTCTTACATAAGCTTCCTGAGCTCATCTTCACAACGGGAAAGCTCATCCCGAGACTTGGAAAAATCTTGATCTAAGAGCATCACGGCCTAATCACAAAGAAAGGAAGTCAGAAAAGTGAAAATCAAACTCTAAGCATATTTGTTAAAACAAAGTTTACCTGCTTTCGGAGCTTCTCGACCTATTCAAAGATAAATGAGGCGTCAAGGTCGGGGCCCTCCTTGATCCCGACAAGGCATTATCCAAAGATATCATTCTCCCTGTGGGATGCCCCCACATCAAGAGTCTTCATATCTTGGGCATGTCGTATTTTCCCCATAGAGAACGACATTCCTGGTGGAGAATCGTCCACATCAATTACCCTGAGTGGCTCAATCGGGGCCCTCTCCCACCTTCCAGGAGCCTCAGGGTTGGGTTCTCCAAGCTCATCGACCAAATGTCCTTCAGGACAGGGTGCTTTCTTTCCACTAGTCGGCTCAGGGACTTTGCTCGAGCTCCCCTCATAAATCTCCTCAGCTTGAGGTCGAACCACATCGGCAGCCTTCAGTTTAGCAGCCTTCATTTGAACATCCTTTGAAACATTAGTGCTTCCTCCTCTCCGACTCACTAACTGGCGGGCATCACCTACGCCCTCAGCCTCATCTCTCTCTTCATCCTCGGCACAAAGACGACAACGGTTTCTGGAGTCAAGGTTACCGTATCGGCCTTATGCTTTCGAAGCTTGGTCTTCTTTGGCTTTGATGAGTTTGCCGGCGAACCTTTCTTACTCTTCTTATCCCTTGTGGATTTTGGGGCTTCTTCCTCACCAGATGGGGGTAGCCTTATCGAAACAGCATCTCCGAGGCCTACACGAATACAAAATTAAGTATTTTTCTTAGGAATATTCCGACAAGGAATTTAGATATACAAATAATGAGAACTCGCCGTGGTTTTTGGCCTCCCATTGGCCTTTGGGAAAATCGCACCGGACGCGTTAGACATATGAGGAAGTGGAAGCCAGTTTCCGAACCCAGCTCTGGAGGTCTGCAACTGCACCTGGATATCAATCGACGGTTGCATCATCAAAAAGGAGTTAGGTCAAATGAAAGAGGAAACAACAAATAATGAAACACGCTCGATAAGTCTGCACTGACGCTTCATATTCCATTCCTCGGGGAACGACAACTTTTCAGCGGGAATCAGGTTGGAGGTCCTGACTCGAACAAAGCGGCTCATCCACCCTCGGTCTTTATCCTCATCGATGCTAGTGAAGAAAGACTTTGAAGATCGACGTTGCAATTTCATCAGGCCACCTCGATCGAGATGAGGGCTGTATAGCCTAATCAGGTGGTCGAGGGTAAAAGATATCCCCCTGACCTTGCTCGAGAAGTATCTAATTAGGTGAACAATCCGGCAGAAGAAAGGGTAAATTTGGCCGAGCGTCACCCGATATTGTCAACAGAAGTCGAGAATCACTACATCTAGAAAGGGCAAAGAAGGATCTACGGGACCTAAAGTGAATGTGTATGTGTATGCGCTTAGGTACCCTGCTTTGTAAGTGGTAATATCCTCTGCACGAACTTTCAGTCACATCAACCACAGACCTCACGGCTCTGAAATCATGGTCGGGTCATCGCGGGGTCGAGAATCAAATCGTTTCTTATCTTTTTATTCTAAGAAACACGGGGACTATCTGTATACGGTCGCAATGTGAGAGATCGATTTTGAGGACTTAATTGTATCCCGAATTGAAGTTCGGAAAACTCGAAGTAGGAATCAAGTCTGGTTGGGACATACTCACCTCGGGGGAGAAAATCAAAGACCCGGCATGGTCTGCCTCAAGGTCGCACCATTTCGATGACACTCAAGAAAGAGAGGGAATTTCTCAAAGGCACAAATATCTAGCAATGAATTTTTGGATAAGATTTGTACGAGTTAGTACAAATTCGTCCTAGGTTGTTATACAATTGTACCAATATAATTCTTTACCATAATTAGAAATGTACCATATTAGGGTTTTCCTCTATAAAGGGGACCCCAACCATTTGTAAGGATCATCTCATTCACTGCAAAAGAATATTCTACATTGCTTTTCTCGTTTACTGTGCTCCATAATTGTTCTTCAGCTTTAGTGCTCTTACTTTATTGTTCACACTTTATTACTTTTAACCCACATCGAGCTCAAGGTCCCTATTGCTCTAACAACACTGGTTTGGTTCATCAATTCTTCTTACTTATAATTAATATTATTTATTTATCCACTAGTATTGGAATAGATCACGTATTTTTAAAACCACAAATCAAATTTAATTGTAACTCGTATTTTTTGAGGTAAACACTCTCTTATATTTTGTGTCCTACGCGTTGTTCTCTATTTGTATTATAACTGGATTAGATTTGAACTCGTGCTGGATATTTTCACATAAGTGGTAAACCGCTCCCCACAAAGATGACTCCTTATCTAAAATTTGAACTCAATATCTTTAATTAAAGATGAATAAATACTTACCCTTCTACCACGATCCTGGGTCGTTTTTAGTGCCTACCATGGTAACATTACTAGGGTGCTAATTATTCCTGTATTAATTTGCCTAACTTCCCCATTCAAGAAGATTCTTTGTGGTTTGCAGCGAAGTATATCCAATTGGATGGATTTTACGTATGCGTCTATCCGTATGTATTCTTCCGAATACCTATTGATTTTTATATGGATTCTAGTTGTTGTATAGGGTAAAATATGTTTATATTAAATGATCGCATGAGAAAGTGACACGTGGAGCCGAAAACAGAAGGCAGTCGAATCTGGAGGCAACAATCTCGTCTATAACTGGAGAGAATGATACTCATAAAAGTCAAATAAATGTCTGCCCTTGGTAGCATTTAATGAAGAATATTCTACAAAATTAAGTACGCAACCCATTACAAAGAATATGACATTTACTACATGTCGGTGTACATTCTTCAATGGCCGTCAGAATTATCATTAAAGAGGGGATTAATCCTAGGACCTTGTTCCCTAGTTGCGTCTATAAATAGTGAGCTCCATTATCATGGTAAAGGACACGAATTTTCTAGCAAACCTATGCTACACTCTGTTCAAAGCTCAATATAATTCTATCTTCTTGCTCATTTATATCGTTACTATTGTCCCCGGAAGCCCTGCTCCCGGAATTACGATTTATGTTGTTTTATCTCCATTTCAACACTAAGTATTATATTTTATCTAATTTAATTATCATTTTGGGATCAAATTAATTCACTTGTCTATAAACCAGGTATAAATTCAACTGTACAATGTTACAGGTAAACAGTTTGTTGCCCACCGTGGGGCTTGCACAGCTGTGTAATTGAATTGATCCTTGCATCTATTACTAACTCGTTTGATTATTTGTTCTTAGAAAAATATCATATAAAATGGAAGATAACGATGTGAATATCGCACACAACGTTGAGGTTCAAGGAAATCAGTCTCAGCATGAGGATTCAATCAGTGATACCCGCAATGAGGGGAATGAGGCCACACCGGTCCATGGAGGACAGTAGCCGCGACATGTTCGAGAGGTGACTCTTGATGATGCTGAAGAAGACCAGATCATCAAAGCAGTAAGGATCTTGTAGGAGAAATAAGAGGCTATTATAGGCCATCTCACATGACAGTATAAGGTCATGACAGACTTGAAGCATTTGTTGTCGGGTGTTTTCAACAATGCGAATGGACGAGGTCCAGTTCCTCCCGGTGCTTCCTTAAATAAAACAAAGCAAAGGGTCGACAACACCACCCCGAGGGGCGAGGTCGGCTTCGACGGGGGAGGAGGGGAGCGGATGCGGTCACAACAATGAGAGTGATCCATTTAAAATTGAACTCATTCGGCATATGAGGGAAGTAAACACCTAAATGGATCAAATTCTCGAGGCACCACCATTGCTGAAAGGGTCGGACTCAAAGAAGTGCACACAATTGTCGTACAAACCTAGAGCGACACCTGAGTTGATCCCGAAGAGGTTTAAAATGGCGGACGTGCCGAAGTATGATGGGAATTCAGATTCTCAGGAGAATATCACCACCTATGCAACGACGGTGAGAGAGAACGATTTAGCTCCCCACGAGACTTGAGCTACAGTTGCTCGGCATTCGCAACCCTGAATTTCCCTTATACTTTATCTTAACTATGTATTTTCTTTAAGGCATCTTTACTTTCGTTCAGACGTTTATCTGTATTATTATAGTAGCTCATGAAGTTGTGACACCACATTCGGGGTTGTATTTAGATATTTCAGTTGTTATGGCATTTTGCAATTGATCTCAGTTATTTCAGTAATTGACATCACTTAAATTGCATTTGTTTATATATGGCTTAAATCTAATCTAACATTGTCTTGCGTGGAACGTGAAATTTTTGGCGCCATCACGACCATGGGGGTGGGAATTCTGAGTCGTGACAAGTTGGTATCAGAGCACTAGATTATCTAGGTCTCACGAGTCACGAGCAAGCTTAGTAGAGTCTAGAAAATCAGTACAGAGACGTCTGTACTAATCTTCTAGAGGCTATGACGTTTAGGAACAATTTCACTTATATTCTTCTCGGTCATGCCATTTTATTCTAGAATTGATGATTTAACTCATCTATTCTTGTTCTCCCACAGATGTCAAGAACATGCACTACATCTACCACCTGACAGAAGCCAGAGCCCCCTGTGGAAACTACAACTAGGGGTAGAGGTCGAGGCCGAGGTCGTGCTAGAGGTAGAGGCAGAGGAAGAGCTCAACCTAAAGCTCGAGCAGCAGCATAATCAGTGGAGCCTCATGCAGATTTTAATGAGGAGGTTCCAGCTCATACTGTATCTGTCGAACTAGCTCAGGTCCCGAAGGGCGTCAGCCACTCAAGTTCTTCTGTATGCTCTAGTCCGTCTTGTGGGCCTTATGGAGAGCGTGGACCAAACAAGTACTTTTCCTGTGGCACCAGCTGTCTCTATGGATGGGGGAGGAGCACAAACTTGCAGTACTCACTCCCAGATCAGGTGGCTCCCCAGTATCAAACTTCAGCAGCCCCACCAGTTAGGGTAGTTCAGATGGTTGTTGCGACACAGGCCAGTGAGAGGCCTGCTTTCTCTTCTGAGGCTATGTTGAGGTTGGATAAGTTCACCAAGCTCTTTCATGTTCATTTAACTGGTGCATGTTCTGAGGATCCACAGGATTTTTTGGACTGTTTCCACGAGGTGATGCGTAACATGGGTATAGTTGAGACCAATGGAGTCAATTTTGAAGCATTTCAGATGAATGGTTTCGCCCGGAGGTGGTGGAGAGGTTATATGTTTACTATACCAGCAGGGTCTCCTTCACTTACCTTGGATCTGTTCTCACTGCTATTTTTTGAGAAGTTCATCCCAGTCACCCTAAGAGAGGAGTACCGCAGGCAGTTTGAGCGACTTCAGCAAGGTGGTATGACTTTCACCCATCGATTTGTGAACTTAGCTCACCATTCCACTATCTTGCTTCCTGCTGATAAGGAGAGAGTGTCGCACCCCATTTTCTTGCAAAAGAGGGCTTTGACGAGGTGTTTTCTCCTGAAAGTGCCCTTTTGACCCCATCAAGCAAGTTTCCCAGATCGCGCAATCCAGCAGCAAGTAAGATTTTGCTTGATTTCCTCCTTCATCGCCGTTCAAACCTTGACAGTCTGAGAGTCTTTTTCTCATCTTCCCTTCTAGCTCCATCATACCTTGTTCTAAGTATTCCAATCTTTCTATTGACTTAGCGACAGTCTCTTTTCATTCCCTTATCGCCTCCATGTTCACTTTGTGCTGCTCCAGATATTTAGCTTCGAACTCGAACACCCTTTTGTGTATCATCTTGTACTTAACTTGTGCCTCAGCCGCTTCATCTATGATCCTATCCTTCTGATTGACTCCTGACTTGACGTCCCTTGCTACGTCGTCTTCCATCCATGATAGATAGTAGTACATATGACCAGCGTGATATATGTCTGGCTCAATAGTTTCTCCTTCCAATATGATATTTTGGTTCCACATATGTTGTGCGTCTTACTTGAATGGAATGACGTCTCCCTTGAAATCTACTTTGTACTGGACTATGTTGGAAACCTGAGGTATCACTTGTTTCCTTCTAGCTTGTCTTATTACCCTCATATGAGCGTAAGGATAGATGCCTCACAACCCGTTCAATGCCAAATGATTAGTCCCCCTTGACTTAATGATGAACTCATTACTAGGAAACCATTCAAACATCCAATGTACCTGCTCGTCAGTCATATTGCCAAAGAAACGCACCCAACTTACAGCATTTCTAGGTTGTTCAAACCTGTCCGGAATAAATGTCATTTTCTTTGGGTGATGGTTGGCTATGTAGTTATTTTTTGTCCTTCCCTGAGATAGACCGACTTGTAGCATTAAATTAAAACCCTTAAAGTATTTGAATCCTTACTTGCACCGATCTAGAGCGCGGTACATCTTGACTAATATCATGGTTGCCTATGTAGTCATTCAGTGGCCTCCGCTGAAGCTATTGATGATACTCGCCCCTATAAGAAAGTTCCAATAGCCATACTTGTAGCAATAAATTACAACCCTCAATGTGTTTTAAACCATGCTTGCACTGATGTAGAGAGCGGTACATCTCATCTAATATCATGGTGATGATAGTGTAAGTTTGTCCCTTTTTGTCGTCCATTAAGGCCCGGGCGACCATGGCTAAGCGATTATGAATCCTTCCTCCTTTCATTGGATATCAACAAACCCAAGTAGTTGACCACAAACACACAAACCCGGTGGTGCACCCAACCCAAGGAAGTAATGGTGAGTTCATCATGGTGAAGATGATACGACTTGTTATGCCCATAACGCTCGTAAAGAAATTCAAAAGGGATGTATGATTTGTTTAGACAGAGCACTTCATCACTCTTCCTAAAACCCTACATTTTTAGAAAATCACAGGGAGTGCGATTCTATTGTACAAGAAATCCCGGACTATCCCATGGCAACTTGGCCAAGCCTCTTATTTCTTCTAAGAGAGGAGTCATTTCTATATTGCCAAATTGAAAAACAACTCTTTTCTCGTCCCAGAACATGGTGACGGCCTCGATCAGGTTGTTATTTGGTCGAACATTCATCAAAGATGACATGTCACCATGTACTCTCCTCACATGATTTTTGTCATAAGGTGCAAGGTCTTTCCACTAGTCAAGTAGTAAAGGTGGGATGTTTTGGACCATACCGAACCTAGGGATTTCGTGCATCATTTTCTGCAAACAAACAAAGGATAGCCTTTTCCCCCTCTATATTTGACTACTTACGCAATAATTATCAACATTGGCACATTTTCTCCAAGTAATGCACATAATATGATAGTGTCCATTGTGATTGTGCAAATCCCGTCGGACTTTGGACAAGGTTCATCTTTGCGGGTTGTTACATTGACAACGCTTCAACCCGTACTAGGTTTAGCATGATGCATGTACATTTTAAATTTGAGTAAGGTTTGTAGAAGGGTCTAGATTGGTAGTCCCAAGTGGACAACCTGAGAGGGAAAGGCACGAGACCATCGATTGCGACACTGATTGACTAGTGTACCGCAAATAAGCCTTTCCAATTTACAAAAGGTGATTTCAGGAAAGCGCGAACACTCATCAAGTGTAGCTATGTTTATAATGGGCATGAGTAGAGTATGATGCGGAGCATGCCTTATGTAGAAATAATAACACATTGCCAAGTATTTACGCGATAAAAGTACGTAAAAGCAGTAAATAAAACAACAAAGTTAACATGAAAAGAAGAGAAAAGAAAATAAAGACAAAAGAAAGAATTCAGTTTAGCTCATCAATGTGTGCGAGAACGTAACGAAGCAGGTAGGGTAATAAGGATGGGAGAGTCATAATATAGCAGTCTTAGACAAGATGAAGGAGATGAAGAGAGGTCGTACAAGTCATAGCAATTTATAACAAATAAAGGAGAATGAGGGAAGGGATGTGCACGTCATAACAATTTAAAGCAAATAAAGGTGAATAAGGAAAGAGATGTGCATATAATAGCAGTTTAAAGCAAAGTGAATAAGGGAAAGGGTGTGCATACAATAGCAGTTTAAAACAAATAAGAGAAAGTAATCCACATAAGTCAAGTTCATTATGGTAAAAGCCTAAGTATCCCCAGTAGAGTCGCCATGCTTTCACGCCCGATTTTCTCGAAAAAGCGGCCTTCGACGTGTGACAACTCTTTTAAAAAGAGGTATTAAAAGAGGATCGTCGCCACCTAATTATTTTGAGGTGCGTTAGGGAACCTATTTGCAAATAACTTTGTTTGACTAGTCAATGCCACCAAAGATCGGGTAAGGGATTAAATTACCTCGAAGAGAAGGTGTTAGGCACTCTTAGAGGTCCACAACTGTGGGCCACGGTCGAACTTTAGATTATGTGGATTATGTGATTAAGCTAGGGGATCAAGCAAATAGAAGGGAAATTCAGAAGTTGTAGAGTCTTATTAAAACACGTGTGAATCGACATAAATCTTAATGTAAAGAGAGGGGTCCTAAGTTTTTTAGCCTAAAGGATGTAACGACCCGCTCGGCCAATCTGTATAATTTGCATTGTAATTACTGTTATTGAATTGTCATAGGTTGTTTATACTGTTATGGATGCGTTAGAGTTGGTAGGCTTGAAATCAAAATAGTTGTAGTGAGAGTTTAGCCACTTAGTCCTTAAAAATAGCCTTAAAATGGGAAAAGTCAACTGAGAGTTGACTTATTGGTAAACGACCTCGGAATGTGGATTTTATGGCTCGGATAGCTTCGTTTGGTGATTTGGGACTTTGGAGTGTGTTCGGAATATTTTGTGATATCCGGTGTAGAATTAGGATTGAATTGGCGAAAGTTAGTTTTTTGGTGATTTCCGATCGGTAGTGGAAAATAGGTTATTGGGGTCGAAATGAAATTCCGGAAGTTGGATCGCAATCGCGTAGGGTTTAGTCGTAATGAATCGCGATCACAGGTTACTCTTCGCGATCGCATAGGGTCAAAATGTGAGGCTGGGAAATTGTTCTTCGCGATCGCGACCTTATGTCCGCGATCGCAGTGCATAAATAACTGGGCAGTATTAAATTAAACCCTCTGCGACCATTAGACCTTTTAACACCCTTTTGAACGGGAAAAGAGCTTGGACGCGATTTTGAAGAGGGAAAATCAGTGTTCATCATAGAGGTAAGTATTTTGGACCTTGAAACTCGATTATAGGTGATTAAGGAACATAATCCCAATGTTTAATTCATGAAAGTCAGTAGAAAAAGGTGGGGTTAGGGCTTGAGATTTTAGGACCTTTAGGGGTCGATTTGAGGGGTCAAAAGAAATCCAATTTTCGCGTTCTTTATATGTACGGACTCGTGAGATGAGAAGAACATTTTGGCATAAAAATTTCTGAGTTCCGAGACGCGGGCCCAGGGGTTGGGTTTTGACTGATTTCGGGTTTTGAGCTACAATTGGTATTTTGCAATTGGAAAATTCATTCCTTAAGCATAATTTGATGATAAAGGTCTTATCTTTATAGATTTGGAGCGCTCGGAAGTTGATACGAGAGGCAAGCGGGTCGCAGAGTAGCTTTTCGGGCTAGTTTGAGGTAAGTAATGTCTTTAAATCCTGTCCTGAGGGTATGAAACCTCGAACTATGCACCCTTTCACGATTTTTGAAATGCAAAGGTTGGAACTTTGGAAATATATTCCCTATTTAGGAAACTTTTGAGTTGCGAAACCGATTTTTAAGCCTATGCTTAATAATATTGATATATATTTTGATATGATTTGTGTTGTAAGCCATGTTTGGGGCCTAATGTCGATCTGTTTACCCCTTAAGGGCTGTTTTTACTATTTTCCTCACTTGATATGTTATGATTTTTACTCAGTATTTTCTTGATAATTGTTTTGACACTCAGAGTATTTTTGATACTATTTCTTGAAATTGAAACACTGTTTTTGGGTCGAGAACCCAGTATATTTATGTCCTGAAGGGCAAGTTGAGAGTGTCTGACTGAGTGAGGCTGCGGTCCTATATTGTGAGGATGTTATGATATGAGTGAGGCTGCGGGCCTATATTGTGAGTGATTTATGCCATGATGTGGCTTGTTATAGCGCTTGGGCTGTAGGAGCCTCTCCGGAGTCTATACACATTCCTAGTGAGCGCAAGTACCTAATAAGTGATGTTGCCCGCGGGGCTGATACTAAGTGATTGCGAGGTTTCCTGATGGGCTAATATTGAGTGACTGTGAGGTTGCCTGATGGGCTAATATTGAGTGACTGTGAGGTTGCCTGATGGGCTAGTACTGAGTGACTGTGAGGTTGCCTGATGGGCTAATATTGAGTGACTGTGAGGTTGCCTGATGGGCTAATATTGAGTGACTGTGAGGTTGCCTGATGGGCTAATACTGAGTGAATGTGAGGTTGCCTGGTGGGATAATATTGAGTGACTATGAGGTTGCCTGATGGGCTGATACTGAGATTGTTATGAGAAATGATTTTGGCCTGAGGGGCAGATTTACAATGATTTTACTGAATTTTTAACTATGATTCACTTCGTTTTCAAACTGATTTTTACTGAGAGTTTTACTGAGATATATTGAAATTATACTTGTTTCAAAGGATTTCTGGAAATTTGTTTTTGAACGTATGTATTTGATGAAAACTTATGGTGACTTGGTGATTTACTGTTTTTGTGAATTGGTGTATCTGTGATGTTTGTTTCTTATTTCTCAGACTGTGATTTATTTTCATTACTACTGAGTTGGCGTACTCATCATTACTCCCTGCACCTCTGTGTGCAGATCCAGGTATTGATTCGGAGCAGTAGTCGTCTGAGTTCGTTATCCGCAGCTTACGGGATTTCGAGGTAGCTGTCCAGCGTCCGTAGCTTCTCCATTTCCCTTCCTTATTTAGTATTAATATATTATTCTTAGACTTTGTCTATGACAATAGCAGAGTTAGTTTATTTCGTAGATTCTCATGACATGTTGACTGGGTCTTGGGGATGGTTGTAGACTGTTAGCTTAATTATTTTGTTTAAATATTTCAAAATTTATATGCGTGTTATCAATTGCTGAAAATAAATTGAGATATTTGAAAAGAAAAATGTGAAAGTTATGAGTGTTGGTTAGCCTAGTTCCACGATAGGCGCCATTACAACCTGTTAGGATTGGTGAGACGCGTGTCCTTTAGGGGAGCAAAAAGCCTTAGGTGCCAGGTTCGATCCCAAGTGGCTGCAGCTGCGGAGGGGTGAACACTGGGCCAAGGTGGAACAATACCTTAGGATGTGCGGGCCCTGGAGGGGACGTCACAAAGGATCACCCTGTGCAATATAAATAATACTTTGCAACTCCCTTAAGGTGGGAGTTTCTCATATTATTCAGCGAGCACAGAATATTATCTCATGCTATGTTAAAGTTGTTTACCTAAAGGCGCTCTAATTCAATTCTATGTCGTACCCTATGCGTGCACTACTTGTCCCATGCCTATGGTCCAGGAGGCTTTGGACCTGCTATTTGGTAGTTGTAGACTCAACTCATGTACTCAAAATGATAAAACTAGGCGACAATAAAAAACAGAGAGGACTGCATATAATGGCAATAAAAGGATCAGGTAACCTCCACACATAAGCAGGAAAGCACGCAAACAGATTTCTAGTTAGGCAGTAGACGACATTAAGACGTGTTGGAATCATTATGTCCTACACGCATGATTTCTATGTGATTCTAGATTCCAGTATTATACAAGCAGCGTATAGGCAGGGTAAAACATCGCAGGTCCTATAGGCATGATATCTAATTATTGGTGAGGCAATAAGTGATACAAGTTACCAGATTACTAATGCTAATTTTATAAGCATGCCCCTTAGACAGACGTTAATGTCCTATAGGCATGGTTTCTAAAAGTTGCATAATTAAGCAGTGAGACATGTTTGAGAGTCTAGTACTAACAATGTTGATCTCATAAACAGTTCTTTGCGTGCAACAACATCCTATAGGCAGGATTTCTAACAATTCACAATTAGGCTTGATTTTATAACACTTTATTCCTACATACATGTCATCTAGGCGGGGCAGTGTAATGAAAATAACGGAAATAGTCAATTAGAATATTAGAATCCTATAGTCATGATATCTAGATAGGTAATACACTAAAGTAACAGAAGTAATTGACCAATTGATTATTTGATGTCCTATAGACATGCTATCTAGGTTAACAAAGCATATGTTATACACGCCATAGGCATGTTGTCTAAATGTACAGTAGTAACATAGAAATGAGTATGGTAAATGCTTCGACTAACGTGTTTGAATAGTAAACAAGTGAGGTATGAATGATTCCTATAGGAACGATTTCTATTAGTGTCAACATACCAAACATAATAACAGAGAAAGCATGTTGAACGAAATAGCAAATATAACACAGAGACCTTATAGGCATGTTTTCTACTCTCCATGCAAATAGTAGAATACCTCATCCCCTTTTCATTAATCTCCCCATATTTTGTTATACAAATTATTACAGACCGCATTGAATGATTATGGGCCCAAATACAAATAAAGAACAACCCAATAACATATCTAGGCCTTCAAATATGCTTAGAAATTCATGCGGACAACAAGCCTAAACTCGAGGTGCGGACAGTATGCTCCAGACCCCCCAAATACTAAAGGCATGCCCAATATACCAGGCATAAACAATCCTAGTAATCAAGCTAATGGATACCATATTAGCCATATAGGCAATAAAACTACGCATTGGAGTAATATAAACACTTAATGTTTGCAATTGAAAGAATTGTAGTTTCAGCCAATATATAGGGCCATGCTAAGCTGCAAGCACCAAAAACACATACAGACAAGTAATTCGAACAAAACAACATTTACAAAGGAAATATAAGGTACCACCAAACCACTGCAATCATTGTTTCAAATAGAATCAACTCAGAGAATTCCATACGACAACCCATACACATGTAAAAGGTGGAATACAATCTTCCTATGAAGATTCTACCAGGAAATCCTCCCATAACAATCATATTGGTAGCATAGTTTGACAAACCTACTCAGTTAATCATGAGATCTAACAAGATGACACTTACTGCAACACAAGTTTCTAAGAACACATAGCAGGTAAATAATATGTGAACCTTAAGCTAATAAGACAAACATACATTAGGATTCATGATGGATGATAGTATCAACCTTAAGTTAATAGGATAGGTAATTATCAAGCCTAGTGCTATTTGATCATATATTGGAAGAGGATGAACATTGAAATTGACACTAGAAAGCCCTAGGCAACACTTAGCAACATAGAGTTGGGCAGACTCACACGATAGAGTTGCACGAAAAATAGCATGCTATTTTTTAGAGATTCAGCAGTGATGACATCAAAAATTACATGATCATTAAAGCAGATAACAAGCTACATATGAATTATTCCATAGGGATTAGAACATATTCTGGTCATGAATTGGTTTAATCAGTTCAGAATAAGGCAGGAGAGTAAACTCATGCTTGGCATCAGATATAAGCATTAAGGTATAAACACATTAGGATAAACGAGCTTAAGAAAACCAAAAATCATTCATATTAAACACATGTGGTAGACATATCTTAAGGTTGGGAAATTTAGGGAAGTTCAAATGGTAAAAGAGTTCAGAGTCATAAAACAATTTCAGAGCCAATAAGGCTGCGAACAGAGATGGCATAGAACCATATTTATTCACAAAAATTTCAGGGACATGAGCATAGAATATGAACACAAACGAAAGAGAATGGAACTGCTAAGGCCAAGGAACTTACCAATTATCCATTGATAAACAGATAAACAAGAAGAACAATCTCAACAGTACTCTAAATGTCAACAAAGAGCAGTAGAACCCAAAGTCTTAGTGCGTTAGGATTCCCAATGGCTGAGCAGTAAGAAACACATAAATCCATGACATGAAAATCACAGTAAATATAGCCTTCCTTCCAAAACAGTATATAGGTCAATTATCTCGCTTAAAATTAAATTTTAGTGAAAGTCATTTGAAGATATCCTTCCAACAGTTCCCATAAAGTTTAAATGCAGTTTAAAGCAAAAGTGATGAAAATCTTAAATAGCCTCTCGGGCAAAAACATGTATAAACCGCCACTAGGGCATAACATCACTCAGAATGAGCCCCTCGGGCAACCTCACAATCACTCATAATCAGCTCCTCGGGCAACCTCAAAGCCACTCATGCCTCCCAATCACTCGTCACTCGGCACTCGACACTCGCCACTCGCACTCAGTAGGTACCTGCACTAACTGGTGGCGTACAGACTTCGGAGAGGCTCCTACGGCCCAAACGCTATAACAAGCCATCTCGTGGCATAATCAATCAGGCCCGCGGCCTCTCATATATCATAAATCAGTACAACATGTTGTGGCGCGCAGCCCGATCCTATGATATCCCCATAACACAGGCCCTTGGCCTCACTGAGTCAGAAACCTAATCAAATACATGAATGCTACTGGAGCATTGGTCAGCTCAAAAGACATCACGGGAACTTAGAACATAACAGGAAAACCCACTTCACTCCACAACTAAACTACACGAGAGGTCCTTCAATACTCATAACTCGAGGTCATATTCTAACTCACGACAGAAGTCAGATACTCAATGGTTGTTGCTACATCTCTTGCCAATTCATTTTGTCACCCTCAGTATTTATTTACTTTTATTACTTACTGAGTTAGCGTACTCACATTACTCCTTGCACCTTGTGTGCAGATCCAGGTATTGTTGGACGTGCTAGTGAGTGTTGTTTTCATCCATCGCGGATCTGTTGGAGTTAGTAAGGTAGTTGCACGGCGATCGCAGCCCTCCTCTTCTCCCTCTTGTCTTCTTATAGATTATTGTTAGTTGCTTCCCAGTCGGTATATGTCCTAGTGTTATCAAACTATCCTTTGTAGATGCTCATGACTAGTGACACAGCAATGTCGGGCTTTCTTTTTGCACTGTTGTTTTGATCTAATTACTTCTTGAAGGCTTATTGATAAATAGATTGATTTGATTTTAATATTGGAAATGTTGATTAGTTTTGTTAGTGTGTCGGCTTGCCTAGTACCACGATAGGCGCCATCACGACCAGGTTGGTTTTGGGGTCGTGACAGGGTTAGATTGTTACAGGTGGGGGTTAGGTTGTTAGAGGTGGAGTCCAGCCAAATAGAAGCTGTCTCAGAGATGTAGTTCAATGTGGTGGGGCCCATCCCCAATGCAATGCTTTCCTACATGGCCGAGTCATATGACGTCATTATCACATGTATTGTTCTCATTTTCCATAGAGATGCTTCAGTTCTATTTGATCCGAGATCTACTTATTTCTACGTGTCATCCTATTTTGCTTCATATGTGGTTGTGCTTCGTGATTCCTTGAGTTCTCCTGTGTATGTGTCCACGCCTATGAGAGATTTTATTATTGTAGATCGCGTCTATCGCTCATGTGTGATTAATATTGGGAGTCCTGAGACTAGTGTAGATATTCTACTTCTTGATATGGTATATTTTGATGTTATCTTGGGTATGGATTGGTTGTTACCTTATCATGCTATATTGGACTATCATGCCAAGATAGTGACTTAGCTATGTCGGGATTGCCTCAACTAGAGTGGAGAGGGACTCCTGGCCACTCTACGGGCATAGTTATTGCTTATGTGAAGGCTCAACGCATGGTCGATAAAAGATGTCTAGCTTATTTGGAATATGTATGTGATTCTAGTGCGGAGGTTCCTTCCATGGATTCAGTGCCAGTTGTTCATGAGTTTCCATAGGTGTTTCCTACAAACCTACCAAGGATGCCACCCAATAGGGATATTTACATAGGGCACTCAACTCATTTTTATTCAACCATACGGTATGGCCTCGTCGTAGTTGAAGGATCAGTTACAACATTTTCTATATAAGGACTTCATTAGACCTAGTGTCTTGCCCTGGGGTGTGCCCATGTTTTTCGTGAAGAAGAAAGATGGGTTGATGAGGATGTGTATAGACTACCGGTAGTTGAACAGAGTCACTATCAAAAACAAGTATTCGTTGTGGAAGATTGGTGACTTATTTGATCAGCTTCAAGGTGCCAAATTGTTTTCAAAGATTTATTTGAGGTCTGTCTACCATCAGTTGAGGATTAGGGCATCTGATGTCCCTAGGAGTGCTTTTCAGATTCTGTATGGGCATTATGATTTACTAGTGATGTCATTTAGGTTGACAAATGCCCTAACAACATTTATGGATTTGATAAACCGGGTGTTCAAACCCTACTTGGATTCTTTTGTGATTGTATATGATATCTTGATATACTCCCACAGTCGAGAGGAACATGCGCAACATCTTCCGGTTGTACTTCAGACTCTGAGAGATATCCAGTAATATGCCAAGTTTTCAAAGTGTGAGTTTTGGTTAGACTTAGTTGCCATTTTGGGACATGTTGTATCGACAAGGGGCATAAAGGTAAATCCTAAGAAGATTGAGGCAATTAGAACTGGTCTAAACCCACTTCATTTACAGAGATCCGAAATTTCCTAGGCTTGGTGGATTATTATTGCCGGTTCATGGAGCGGTTTTTTATCTATAGCAGTCCCATTGACTAGATTGACCTAGAAGGGTGCCCTGTTCAGATGGTCGATGAGTGTTAGTTAGGCTTTCAGAAGCTCAAGACTACTTTGACAGCGGTTCCACTATCGGTGTTGCCCACAGGTTCAAGATTCTACATGGTGTATTATGATGCATCTCGCATTGGGCTCGGTGGAGTATTGATGAAGGATGACAGGGTGATTGCATATGTGTCACGGTAGTTATAGGTTCATGAGAAGAATTACCATATTCATGACTTAGAGTTGGCAGCCATTGTTCATGCGTTGAAGAATTGAATGCACTATCTTTACGGCGTGTCGTGTGAGGTATTCACTGATCATCGGAGTCTACAGTATTTGTTCAAACAAAAGGATCTAAACTTGAGGCAGAGGGGTTTTTAGAGCTATTGAAAGAATGTGATATCACAATTTCGTATCATCCCGGGAAGGCCAATGTGATGGCCGATGCCTTGAGTAGAAAGGCTGTGAGTATGGATAGCCTTGCGTATATTCCAGTAAGTGAGAGGCTGCTTGCTGCATATGTTCAGTTGTTGGCCAATCAGATCGCGCGGTTAGATGTTTTAGAGCCAATCGTGTTTTAGCTTGCACAAACACTCGGTCTTCCTTGTATGAGTGCATCAGAGAGCGCCAGTATTGTTTAACCAAAGAATTAGATTCTCAACCAAAACTATTTTAAGAAGTACTCGGGCTTCTGATAACCAAGAAAATTATAATAACATTTGTAAAAGGAAAGAAACAAGAATGTGTAAAAGTAATTGTATTTCGATAATGGTTCGAACGTGTCCATACAAGTTATATTTTACTCCCTTTTATAGGGAATTTATTAATATAACGCCTATTCTTTTTAATGATTGAGCATTAATGACTTAATAATGTCATTAATGTAATGTTACAGTGATAAATCGTAATTGCTGCGTGAAGATTATATAATGTTTAGCTCATGTATTGAAGATCTTTGAATCTGCCCTTTATTCTGCCTTGGTTCATTCTGACTGTGTTTCTTCATCTCCTCAATTAGATTGAGGCTCCCGTATCTAATTGCCTCGTGGGTATGTTTTTCCATTCCTCTTTGTCTCGTACCTCTTTGTAAATTTATGACCAACTGTCATGTTTCTATTGCTCCACATAGATCGCCTTGTCATCAGAATTAGTATACGTGTGAAGCCTATTTTTACCAATACAAATATGATGATCCCTATTTGTATGTCCTTAAGGACACGGTGAGGCACGGTGGTGTCAAGCAAGTTACTGTGGGAGATGATGGGGTATTGAGGATGTAGGGTCGTATTTGTTGCCCAATGTGGATGGGCTTTGTGAGTCGATTCTTGAGAAGACCCACAATTTCTGGTATTCTATTCATTCGGGAGATGCCAAGATGTATCAGGACTTGAGGCAGCATTATTGGTGGAGGAGGATGAAGAAGGATATAGTTACATACAAAGCTCGATGTATAAATAGTCAGCAAGTAAAGTACGAGCATCAGAGACCTGGTGGTTTTCTTCAGAGGTTAGAGATTCCTGAGTGGAAGTGGGAGTGTATCTCTATGGATTTTGTTGTTGGACTCCCACGGACTCAAAAGAATTTTGACGCGGTATGGGTCATTTTGGACAGGCTGGCCAAGTCGGCATATTTCATTCCAGTGGCAGTTACCTATTCTTCAGAGGGGTTAGTAGAGATCTACATCCGTGAGATCGTCCGTCTTCACGGTGTGCCCGTGTCTATCATTTCTGATCAAGGTATGCACTTCACCTCGCACTTCTTGAGGGTCGTACAACGTGATTTAGGCACGCATGTTGATTTGAGAACATCATTTCATACACAAACAGACGGACAATTCGAACAAACTTTTTAGATATTAGAGGATATGTTTCACGCTTGTGTTATGGATTCTGGGGGTTCTTGGGATTAGGTCTTTTCACTTTTAGAGTTTGCCTGCAACATTAGCTACCAGTGGAGCATGCATATGGCTCCCTATAATGCATTATACGGGAGGCGGTGTTATTTACCAGTTGGATGGTTTGAGCCAGGTGATGAGTGGTGATTTTACCAATCATTTTAGTCTCTTTTCTTTAGATTTTGCGTCCTTTAATGATAATATGAGGTCGTTTATGGTGTGTATTGTTATATTTTCAGGAAAATGATTCCATGAAGTGATTTGAATTCAATTGAAGTGAAATTGAGCAAAAAATGGTTGAAACAATGCAAACGCCTTCAGGGATTCCGCATCTGCGAAATATTAAGCGCAGAAGCGATCTCGCACCTGCGAGGAGATAGTCTGCGGCTGAGGAGTTGAGAAGCTTGACCTGAGATTGCATCTACGAGTCAAGACCCGCTTCTACGGTTGCACATCTTTGCTTTCAAGATAGCATCTGTGGATCCAGTGCTTCCCTTCATTTTCCGCATTTGCGATGGGCGATCGGCATCTGCAGAACCGCACCTGCGAGGATTTTTCCGCAGGTGCGGTCAACGGACTTTCACACTTGGGCAGTAAAGACATTTCACATTTTCTCAATTCCAAACCCACAAATACACGACCTAGCAGATATTTTTTATATCTTTGGCAGATCTTTTGGCTTATTTTCGGTGCACACACTAGAGAGAACAAGTATTGGAAGCTAGGGTTCTTGCACACACACTTGGGTCTTGAAGATTTGAAGCTTGTGGTTGAGAATTGCTTACCCATTTATGTTCATTTCTTCATTTCCTTGCATCGTATTGAATAAGTGTGTAGTATTTATTTCCAACACTTGAATCTTGTTTATGGAAATATTCATATTTAAAGTTTGGATTAAATACCTTGTTGTGCTTATGCATTGAACGATTTTATTTATTATGAAGTGAGTTATTGTTTCTTTAATTATTCTTGTTCTTTAATGTTTCCAAAGGGATTAGCTAACCCTAGGACTCGCCCATTTACTTCTAACTAATTTTGAGAAAGATAATTTGGGGTTGGGAAAGATAATTTAACAAGAAATTGAGGCTTTAACCCTCATTTTATAGATTCTACCTAGGAATAGGATTGAACTAATTAGGAAGTCTTGTTAGTCTTCGGAAGAAGCTAATTTAGAATTGTTATTTGTGGCTAATTAACATAAACTCGCTCATATTTGTAAAATTGTGAAATACATTGGATCGTTACCTAAGTGTAATTCCCGATGCATCCATACTTGTAGCCATTGATCATTTTACTTGCTTTTTATGTTAGTTTACATTTTCGCATTTAGCTATAATGTTTTCACAACCAAATTCTAAGTGTTTGGCATTGCATAACAAGTGATAATTCTCATACATTCCTAATCTCCTACATATTGTTCTCTATGGGATTAGACCCCGACTCATAGTTGAGTAATTTATATTGCATGCGAACGTGTCCATTTACTTTTTAGTAATGGATTTGGACGTCATCAAAATTGACGCCGTTGCCGGGGAACAATTTGGCGTAATTTAGGTTGTTTGAGAAGTAAGCGTAAGTGCTTTGGTCCAAACTTGTGAATGTTTGTGTAATTATATTTCTTACCTTGGTCTATTTTTCTTGTTTGTTTCTTGTCTATTTTCTTAGTTTTTGAAAAAACAAAATGGTATCATATAATGAAAATTGGTTGGATGGTAGTTGTTCATACTTTCATGACCCTTGTCCTTATTGTGGAGGACCACACTCATGGAAAAATTGTTTAAATTCTCCCGGGGGTGGATTGTGTGCACAATCTCAAACCCATGAGTGGAGTATTTGTGATAAGTGTGATCGTCAAAATGGTCATTGGTATGATTGTGCTTATTTGTCCGTCCCTTCCCCAAGCACCCGTTATGACGATTCTACTTTTTGTGCTAAAAATTTTAGGGATGAGGAAGTGGAAGAAATTGAGCATGGACGAAATGGAGAGTTCAAGCTCATGATGGAATGCTTACTTGAAAGAGGAAACAAAGAGCAAAATGTCTTGGAGGAGCTTTTGGAGAATAGTCTCCAAAATGACTTGGCTCTTGAAAGGTTGAACTCACAAATGGAAGAAATGCTTGAGCTTTAGAGGTCCAAAAGCCTCGGAAGTGAATGATAGCCAAGAACCTTCCTTGGAGGTTGAAGTCGAAAATCCTTCCTTGGCACTTGATCAAAACCAAGAAGAACTCTCAAATGCTCAAAATGAGAAGATGATGTTCATGTTGGAGGCCATTCTTGAAATGAGGAGAAGCACAACTTTGCACTCGAGGACTTGAAACAAGGCGTGACTCAAAATGATGAGCATATCCGCACTTTGGAGGATCAAATGAAATCATTGATTGAGGCTCATTATGCCTATCAATTTGAAAGTGTGGAAGGGAGTCAAGAAGAGTCCAATTCCGAGGAAGAAAGTGTGCTTTATTTCGAGGAATCAATAATTGAACATTCTCCAATCGACTCCATGAGTATTAGTGATGCCAAGAAAAATATGGAATTAGAGTCAATCGGTGTAAATGAAAATTTGGTTAAGATTGACTCTATTTCGGGGGGAAAAGTGGATGTCAAACTCAGGTAAGAATTGCAATTTGGAGGGTTGATGTCCCATTCCAAGCACTTTTCAACAATGGACTTGTGTGGTGATATGGGAATTGAACTACACGAGTCAATGAGGAATTGCGAGAAGGAATGGCAAAGGCCATACATCTTACAATTTGAGAGAACGAGAAGGCAAAATGACATTCCTCACGTGAAATCCAAGAAGTGGAAAATGAAGAAATTAATACTTGGCTTGATCATCTATTTACCACCCCCCACCGCCCGTGGTCACAATCTTGATTCCAAGCTAGGTGACCAGTTCATATCATCCAAGTGGCGAGAAAAGTGGTAAAGTTGATTTGTGTCGTGCCACGACATTAAATGCGGGCAACCCATTGTTTTCAAAAAATTTAGTCGTTTTTGAAATTTTCATTTTTTAGAATAGCTTAGTGTGTTATTGTTGACTAATCTGCCAAGTTTCAGATTTTTTAGAGCTGTATTGAAGAGTTTGAGATTTTGGAATGCACAAAACAGTGGCTGCAAAAATCTGGCCACCAGTCATCTGGTGTAACCGCATCTGCGGAACTTTTCTCGCAGATGCGGTCACGCAGAAGAGAATTTTTACGCGCAGATACGGAAAATCTGCAGGTACGGTTTTATTCTCGCAGAAGCGTAGTCGCAAAAGCGATTATTTACCTGCTGGTGCAAAAGTCGGGGAAGTTTAATGAACTAAGTCCCTCAGTTCATCAGGTATTTTCTAACTTTGTTTTTCCAAAACCTAAACTCCTCCATCCCTAACATACTCCAAATTCTCCATTGTTCGTGATCTTTACTGCGCTCACAAAGACACCGGTATCTCTCATGGCTCTCATCTACTTCTCTCTTATACTTCTCTTTTCTTCTTCTTCTTCTTCTTTTTCTCATGACTCTCATGGTCGTCCCCCTTGATTCCCCAATTCCATCTGATCAATGCTAATATTAGGGTGAGGAATTTGGTTGAGAGTAGGTTATTGTGTGCTGCTAATAATGAAATAAATTTGTGGGAAATCTGAGTACCCAATTTGTGTGAAGAAGAATCAATTTTATACTGCTTGCAAAGTGTTCGACAAATTGTCCAAAAGAAAATTGTGTGCTAAGTACCTAAAAATAAATCTTAATAGAGTCATAAGTTTATGTAGTACACTTTTGGAAGTCTTGAGTACAAATTAGGTGCTAAAAATCATGCCACAAGTGAAAAGAGTAGAAAAATTCTGGGCATTTGAACCCTTTGATGAACTCCGCAGATGCGATAAAAATGTCGCAGATGCGGCCTCGCGTCAGCGTTGATTGTTTCGCAGATGCGGCCTCGCGTCAGCGTTGATTGTTTCGCAGGTGCGACTTTTGGCATAATGGGGAAAATTGCAGAAGCGGTGGAAGTCTCGCATAAGCGGGACCGCACCTGCGGTTGTTCTTCCGCAAGTGCAGAAACTGGGCAGAATGTGCAAATCCAGTGGCTTTGCAACTAGAGCTTCTCGATCCCGTTCAACTTGATTCTTTGGCCTAATTGTAGTGTTTTAAATTGCTTAACATGATTCTACTGCCCAACTAACTTTGTTTTGATTTTTTTGAAGGTACTTCGAGCTAAAATGGACACGAACATGCACATAAATGCTCCGCACAATCAGGAAATTGAGGAGGAAGCTGAGGAACAATTTGACAATTTACGCTTCATGTTTGCTGATTTTCATCGCCGGTATTATGACAGTCTTATCACAAAGAAGATAGTTCTCGAGAAAGGGATCGTCGAGGATAAATTGGCCGAGCTGCTCCCAGATTTCTATGGCCATTTACAATCATCTGGATTGTCATGCTTTATTCTGACTCCATGCAAGGTCAATGAGGAGTGGGTTCGTGAGTTGTACGCAAACCTTAAGCGTACAAACTTTGCCGACCCACAACTCACCATTAGAGGAAAAATAGTGAGGTTTGGGTCTGAGCAGATTAATGATGCACTCGGGATTCCTAACCATCCACTCGAGCCAGTGCTAGAAAAAGGTAATTGTAACAACGCAAAATGGCTTGTATCTAAACTCTATCCTGCAAGCATCAGAGCAAAATGGGCCAACAAAAGAAAGGGCTTGAAGTCGGTCGACTTCACAATCGAAGCTAAAATATGGCTCTACATCCTCTGCAACAGGGTATCACCCAGTGGGAATGTCTCGGATGTGTCATACACTAGAGCCCTGATCATTGCATGCCTTCTTGATGGCATTCCGGTGAATGTTGGCTACTATATCTTGAGGGAGCTGAGAAAGTATTTGCAAGATGACAACACAGGGTTGATGTTTCCTTCATTGATTACAGAATTGTGCTGGCGGGCAGATGTTGAGGTGTGTGGCACCGATCATTGGCTACCCGCCGACAAACCCTTCCACCCGTTGAGAGTAACGGGTGAGGGTAGTGCAGTTAAGAGCAAGAAGAGGAAGGTCACCACTACTGTTGTCGGACCAGATTCATCCTCACAGGCAGTTGTGCCTGAGGGACCATTTGGGGTGCTAAACTCCTAGCTTGCATCCATTTGTGACTTAGTGCCAAAGCTCCCTACTAGGCTCTCACAGCTTATGCCCGAGTACTTCACCAGGGATGACATGAAGACCTACTTAGATGCGCAGAAAAAGCATGCGGAGTCTCAGGATAAGATAGCAGCATCTGTTTCCAAGATCAAGATCGCCTGTACCAACTTCGCCAAGGCACATGTAGACCTTTAGTAAGAATTTGACAAGGAAAAAGAGAGAAGCAAAAAGAAGAGCAAATTTATGATCAAAATGTGGAGAAGGGTCAAAGCAATCTTCAAGTGGGGGCAGCCAAACAGGAAGATACTGGTTTGTGATGCTGAGGATAGTGAGGAGTACTCTTTCATTTCGGATGCTGATGATGGCGATGATGAGGATGATGATGACGAGAGTTCTCAGCAACAGTGAATAATCCCTTCTCTTGCAGTCTTCCAGTCTGATGTAGACCTCAGGGAGACCCTCAAACTACTTTTATTTGCTTTTGATATTGTGCACTGAGGACACTGCAATGTTTTTAGTTGGGGGTGGCTTTAGGGAGTATATTGTATTCATATTATGATGCTATGTATGTTCCCTTGCCGGTTTCTTTGGTGGTATGGATATTGTGTTCCCTTGTCGGGCTTGTTTTGTCGTTGATTATCATGTGCTCTTGCCGAGCGAGGTTATGATTAAATGTACATGTGCAGATTAGTCATTGTTATTACTCTATTTTATTTTTCTTTCTTTGCTTATTTTCCTTAGAAGTTTTTAGCTTATGTTATTTTTGCTTCTTTAGTATTAGTTGCTTTTATTTTATTATTCTCTTTAGTAGTTTTGTTTTTTTATTTTTATTTTTTTAGTAGTATTTCCTTGGGGTTTCTTTATGCTACGGTTCTTTCCCAAGGAACATTATTTGTGTTGAACCGGGTGACTTTTACCTATGATGGATGGTGTGACAACTTTTTTAAAGAAATTTGTCTTGTTCTGCTAGGTGGAAACTTTTGGACTAACAAAATTAGTTTCTTGTATGTAAAATGTAAATTAAGAATATGTGAAGACCCGACAGGTCGTTTTGAGTATCTGCACTTCACTCGGTATTTTGAGGGCTCGAGTAACTCTGTGTTATGCTATAGGACTTGCTGTTATGTTTGGACGTCGTCCCGAGGGTCTCGGGTGAGTTTCAGATAGGTTTGGCTGCGTTGCGCTCGGTTTTCTTATGTTTCGATGTCGTTTTTTCAAGCATAAATGGTACCACATTAAGTAAACGAGCTCCTAATTCTGTTTTGATTAAAGCATTAGATTTGTATCGTAATTATGGAGCCATAGAAAAAAAGAATCGTCGATCTTAGACATCGTATGAGGAATTTATGGTCATTTTACTTAAAATTGGGTTGCTAGATTGTTCAGATTAATTATGAAATTGCCACTGATTTTGTATTTAAAAATCTGCACTATTTGCAAATATTGAAACGAACATATCGCCTTCATTATAAGGTCAAATGGAGTGATTCAAAAGCCTAACTTGACTAAAGTTTCACAAGGAATCCAGTGGAGGCATAAAAAGCAAGTTTTGGGATCGTTTGGCATGACAAACAAGGAAGAATAGCTGGCAGAAAAATATATGAAACAAGAGTTTGTTCATTTGGTCATATTTTGAGTTGGGGATCTCGGATTTGGGCTATTTTGGAGGGGATTTTCACCATATGGATTTGGTTAAGTGTTCTCTACTCGGTTTTGGTTATATTTCATGAATACATTTTTGTTTTTGGGATTTGATTGATGATTTCAAAGTACAATTTGGGGGGGGGGGGGGGGGGGGGTTGCCTAAAATTTCATAATATGAATGTTCTAGTTTAGAACATCGATTTAGAGTCGGAATTGAGTGAAACTAGTATGGTTGGACTCGTAATTAAATGGGTTGCCGGATCTTTTGAGTTTTGTCGGGTTCCGAGGCGTGGGCGCGGGTGTGATTATTGGCCGAATTTGAGATTTGATTTAGGATTCGATCTTTATCATTTGGAATTATTTCCTTGGGATTTATTTGATGTATTTGAGTTACTTTTGGCTAGTTTTGAGACGTTCGAAGGTCACTACGGGCGTGATGGCATTTTTGGAGCATCGCTGGGCTTGCTCGGTATTGTAATTGACTTATTCCAGGTAAGTGTTTTGCCTATCTTTGTTAAGGGAATTTTTCCTCTAATTTTTCATTGTTTGCTACCTGCGGGGGTGATACATATATGAAGTGACGAGCGTATATGTATGTTCCAGGGTTAATCATGCTTGGGGTGGATTATGTTACATTTATGTTTGTAGAATTTCGTGACCTCTTGCTTCATGCCTCACTTGACTTCTAGATATTAAGAACCTAGTATTAAATGTTAGAATCGAGACTTAACCTATTATAACTTGATCAAATTTGATGGAACTCTGAGAATGCATTGATAAGTCTAATTCAGTCATCCCTATGCATAATCATTAATACATTGTTACGGCTGATATTTTGAGATGCTAGATTCCATACTTGTACTGTTGATAAATTGTGGGATTTGTGGAAGTAATTGAATTATGTGTTCCTTGAGGTTTCATTGAATCATTGTTGGCTTGGAAATCAGTGATTGAGAATTTGTTTGGAATATTCGTTTGGACACTCTCCTCGATGTTTTCTATACTTCCTGCCTTGCTATTTTATTGATATTCATATGCTTGGTAAGAAAGAGTGTAAAGCACGAAGGGTGATGCCGTGCCATTTTATATTCATTATCATGTGAGGAAGAGTGTAAACACGAAGGGTGATACCGTGCCATTTTATATTCATTATCATGTGAAGAAGAGTGTAAAGCACGAAGGGTGATGCCGTGCCATTTTATATTCATTATCATGTGAGGAAGAGTGTAAACACGAAGGGTGATACCGTGCCATTTTATATTCATTATCATGTGAAGAAGAGTGTAAAGCACGAAGGGTGATGTCGTGCCATTTCATATACATTATCATGTGAGGGAAGAGTGTAAAGCACGAAGGTGATACCGTGCCATATCATGTGAGAGTAAAAGCACGAAGGGTGATGACGTTCCATTTCATTTATATTGTTATGCTTTTAATATTGTGAGGTCATGGAACGAAGGGTGTTTTCGTGCAGGTGAGGATGAGGGACATGCATTATAATGTGATATTTTTTTTCCGTGTATACATTTCCACATTTACCTTGAGCTGTTATTGTCGAAATTATATATTTTGTGTGATATGTTGTTATTGTCCCATACTTGACCTCTATTTCAATTGTTGTTGCGTTGTCCATGTCTTTTACTTGCTTAACATGCCTATGCCATTCCTATTTCGTGCTTTTAAAATTATACTCATGTCATACATATTCCGTCACACTCTAGTTTAAGCATTATGTCATGCTAGTCATTCACACCCTTACCTATCAACTTGTAGAAATCATGTATTTTCGTCTTATTTATTTTATTTGTTGTTGACCCAAGTCACTGCATGGTTTTGAAGATTGACAAATGTCTACCAATTTGAACCAGGTCCATCAGGCTAGCATAGTGAAACAGACTCATCGGCACGCGAAGAGTCCATGCGTAGGAGATAACATGTTATGTGAATTATCTGGGAACTAAGAGGTTGTCTCCTAAAGAAAAAAGGTTGCAAATTGATAAGAGGTTAGAGTTCGAATTCAGTAAGGATAGTAACAAAGGAAGGAAGTTGAGTCAAATACAAACTATTCCACCAAGGAAGAGTTGCATCAGAATTAAACTAGAACATCTCAACTTCTGGCGCTATATAATGTTGAAGTATTCCTACTGAAGAATGATCGCACAAAGGCAGAAGTAGAACAAGAATTGAAAGCAAAATTCCCAGAGATATTTTGCAAGAAGAATTCTTGTGCGACACAAAGGCTACAGACCATCTAGAAGAACCAGTTTCATCTGTTTGTTTGTTGAGTCTAGTTGGTTGTAGTAGGTGATTTAAATATTGTATCTTTCAGCTTTCTTAGAAGCAATTGTAATAGGTACACACTGTTCAAGTTAGAGTTAACTTGAAGCTTGTCGCAATTAGCTAGAGGCTAGGCTGCTACAAAGGGATTAGAGTTAGTCCTAGGTTTACAAAAGAGTCTATTTTGTAAATGTTGTTTGGCTGAGAGTTGTAGTGAAGAGTTTGTGAAAATCCTACTGAGGAGTAGGTCGTTGTTTTTTCACCTTTTGAGTCAGGTGTTTTCCACATAAAAATCTTTGTGTTTTTACTTTACTGCATTTATTATTCCGCAACAGTAGAAGTTGTAACACCAAGAAGAACCAGGTTATTCTACTAAGACAACACTCAAAAATTAGACACCACACAAATCACCCCCCCCCCCCCTTGTGTGGTATTGAAGTATAAAACATCAATTGGTATCAGAGCAGGTTATCCTTGAAAAGGCTAACACCTTGGAAAAGATCAAAATGAGTGCACCACCTGGAAACTGGGAGGGTCAATCAACTGCAAGGCCACCACTCTTCAATGGCCAGTATTACTCCTGGTGGAAGAACAGGATGAAGGACCACCTTATTGGAGAAGACTATGAACTCTGGGACATAGTCACTGATGGTCCTCTAGCTACCATGAAGAAGACTGCTGAAGGTGTAGATGTACCAAAGACTAGAGATGACTGCACTGCCGAGGATCTGAAGAAATGAGAGAAGAATGCAAAAGACAAAAAGTGGCTAGTGTGTGGGCTAGGTCCAGATGAGTATAGAAGAATCTAAAGTTGCACCACTTCCAAAGAGATATGGGATACCTTGCAAGTAGCCCATGAAGGAACACCTCATGTAAAAAGATCAAGAGGTACTCTACTATACCCTCGGTATGAAAACTTTACTATGAAGGAAGATGAGACAATCCAAGAGATGTACACAAGGTTCACAACCTTAACAAATGAACTTAAGTCTCTTGGAAAAGTCATTCTTGAAGAAGATAGGGTAGAAAAAATCCTGACAAGGGTTTTGCCAATCTCCTGGAAAAGCAAGATCACTGCTATCCAGGAATCCAAAAATATGGCAACTCTCAGATTGGACGAGTTAATTGGAAACCTTACTGCCTATGAACTCAAAAAGTAGACAATGAAGATGGATGGTCCAAAGAAGGAGAGGAATCTAGCATTGAGAATCACTGAGGGAGCAGATCTGGAGGATGATGAGATGGCCATGATTACCAAAGAATTCAGAAACTTTCTCATGAGGAAAAAGGGCATCTCTAGAAGAGGAAATTACAACAAAGCTAAAGCTCCAGAAAGGCCAACCAACGAGGGATGCTACAAGTGTGGAAAAACTGACCATCTTATCAAAAACTGCCCTTAGTGGGAATTGGAATGGAAAAAGGAGAGATATGAAAGAAGGAACAGGAAGAAGGAACTGGTCCAACCCAAGAAAACCACAACAAAAGCTATGGTTGCTTCTTGGGGGTAAAGTTCAGATGAAGAATCAGAAGATGGTGAGACTGAAGATCAGGCGCTCATGGCAATTGGAGAATCTGATGAGGAATCACATGAAGAACCAGAGGTAAGTATCTCCCATCTTAAAAACAAAATAAAATTCCTATCTAAAGAAAAACTCTCTGAGTTGCTACTTGATTTTATGGATGATTCTAAAGAAACATCCAAAGAGAAGGATCAACTCTCTGAAGAATGTGCAATGCTAAAAGCAAAATGCATGAACCTGGAAATATGGGTAAGTGAGTCTGAAAAGAAAAACCTTGTCCTGTTGAACCAGGTTCATCCACTTGAAACTGAGATTCTAGAGGTAAAATCCGAAAACTTAAAACTGAAGCTAGGATCTAGTAAAAAGGTTGTTGATAATTCTCACATCATGTTAAAAGAAAATATGGGAAAACTAAAAGATAAGATGTATGCCAAGGATGAACAGATAAGAACTTTTAAAGAAGAACTTGGCAAAGTATCTCACTCTTCCTGAAAATAAAATTTGCACCCACTGTGGTAAGACTGACCACTACAAAATTGAGTGTACTGCAAAAGAGCAGGCCAGTCGGAAAAATGAAAAGTTTGTTAAAAAGAAAAATCGGCTGCCTAATTGGGCAAGAAAAAATTTAATTCATCCATTCTCTCATAGAAAAGGACTCAAACTAGTTTGGGTTCTTAAAACTAACCCCTAATTTACTTTTGTAGGTACAAGTGAGAGGAAGCAGCCAAATTTGGTTTTTGGATAGTGGCTGCTCAAAGCATATGACGGGAAATAAGGAACAATTCCTTTCCCTTGAAAACCTCAAATGAGGAAATGTCTCCTTTGGAAATGGAAAGAAAGGTGAAATTATAGGGGTTGGCAAAGTAGGTAAGGATGACACACGTTCCATTGAACATGTGTACTTGATAGATGGCTTGAAATACAGCTTGATCAGTGTGTCACAATGGTGTGACAGAGGTAACTTGGTTTCTTTCACTTCCACAAAATGTTTTGTGATTAACTTGCTTACTGACAAGACTGTTTTGCAAGGAAAGAGAATGAATAATATCTATGTCATAGACTTGTCCACACTGTCTGAAAATGAACTCACTTGCTTAAGTGTTTTGGACAGTGATCCCCTCCTTTGGCACAAACGACTTGGACATGCAGGTCTAAATCAACTTAAAAAATTAGTCTCTAAGGACTTAGTTGTAACGACCCAGCCGGTCGTTTCGTGTGTTGGGAATCCGTTCCCGTGAATGACTCTTCCCATAGCGACTACTCGTGCCTTATGACTTGTGTGGGCCGGTAGTTCGAGATTCAGAAGTGTTTTGGCCAGTTCAGGAACACTTGGTTCCTGAAGGCTAGCCTATTTGGCTGATTTTGGTTCCGAGCAGCATTTTGAGCAAACGACCTCGGAATCGAGTTCTGACAGCTCCGGATGATGATTTCGGACTTGGAAGTGTGTTCGCCTCGGGTTTTTGATGACCCGGGAATATTTCGGCACCTGAATTGGAATTCAGGATTTCATGTGATTTGGAATTCAGCCTGGAATTGGACCTCGTGATAGAATGGTGCGAATGGAATTCCGGAACTGGCAATAGTCTCGTACAGTCATTTATGACTTGTCCACAAAATTTGGGGTCATTCCGAGCAGTGTAGACCCGTT